>VZTV01095101.1:0-15447 GCA_013400875.1 Anhinga rufa
AAAAAAAAAAGGCAAACACCTAATTTTCACTCTTCCAGAGGAAAAAAAAATAGAAATTGATTCTTTGTGTCCTTTTTATTTAATATCTTAATTGTCTCTATAGGAACCATATGACAAGAGACAGAAAAAAAGTAGCCTGAGTATTGTAATTTGTGTCTTGTATAAAATGGTTCCTTGGTCCTTAGATTTTTGTCTTTCCTGTGTTATTCTGTGTCACCACCGATTCTTGTTAATTATCCTAGATCTTATTCACTAGCCAAATTGCACAATAGCTGGCTTGACAGGAACAAGAACCTTAGCAACAATAATGGCAAGAAGATCATGATGGAGAGTATAAGCGGATGGAATTATTTTATACACATTGCTCTGAGCTGGATGACTCCCACAGAGAAAATTCTAAAATAGGGAAAGAATACAGTACTATTAGTAGCTTTGCATGAAAATGCTGCAGAAGGACAATATGCATTGATGAAGGCACCCCCCTATACACATATAAAGGATATGAACACTTTGTACTTTCTCTTTCCAGTTAGGTGTTGTGATTTTTATTTGTTTGTATCATATCCTATTCAGAGATTCAGTCAAGATTCAAGCTAGTGAAAGATGCAAAGTGGTAAGATGACACAAAGGCACCAGCTCAATCTGTGTTCAAAGATTCATCCCCTAAGGTCTCCTTTACACATAAGGATAGTTGACATAAATTAATGACAAATGTGAATTGCAAGTAAGTTCAGAACACTAAATTAAAGCCTCCTTTTTCTGATAGAAATTATCTATACATGTAGAATATAGTTTAACTAAAAAGTAATTCTTTAAAAGCTACAACAGACCAATGGTCCCAAAATTACAGGGTCTATCTGGTAAATCCTAAAACAACATGCTTCTCTTCTACACATACATTAGAGGAAGATTTCCCCAGATACATCCAGGGTAGGATACAAATGAATGCATTACAAAGGTGTGGTTGCTAAGATTGAATAAGCCTGAAGTTGTATGAGATAGCTTGAATGAAGAAGTAGGAACAGGAAACTCAGGTGTTTGGGCAAAGAAACTAGGAAGGGAGAGAGAAAGGCCATGAGGGAGACCCTGACTCAGGCTCAATGGGGAAAAGGCATGGAGATTGGAGCCAATGTGAAAAGTCAAAAGCAGGCTTGGTAGGTAAGGAGACTCAAACTAAGGAGGAGATAGCAAAGATGAATAAGGATGAGGGCATGATATGGATTGGTTCATGAAAGTGCTCCCTTTTGAAGGGGTAAAGGAATCTGTGCCTGCCAGAGCACGCTCTCTTCTTCACCATAAGGTGATGCCAGAGGTTTGCCATTTTTCTGGTAAAGTACTATGTGGCAGTTCCCTGTAGGCTGATTCACAAAGAAAACGCCAGCTTTGCTACCATGACTTTTTTACTGTGTCAGAATTCTGTGTGTTCAGTTGAAAGTTGGAAGTTTGTTAATATCTGAAAGTGTTAACATGATACTGTAAGAGGGAGTTTCAGTGGCTTGGGGGTGGACAGGGATGAAGCATTCAAGTTACTATTCAAAAAAGCAGAAAGTTATGATGCAAGTAATACACACAAGAAAAGATTAAGATTCAAGAGGTCAAAAGCCAGCAATTTTTGCTGTTCTACCTTCTGTTTGGCTCTTTGGTGGTATCACTAGGACACATTACTTAATTATTCCCATTAATCTCTTTCAACAGAAGTCTTAATTCACTGAGGGCACAAGGTGGAAACTTTTTCTGGGGATAAATTAAGGCCATGTAACAAAGACATTGTTTTGTGACTGGACTTGTCCCTTTGTCACAGATGGACAAAGCACATTAGGAAATCAAGCAGAATGTTGCAAAAGGAGGAAAGATGTCCTATGGTTAAGATGTATAGCTTGTCCATTGAACATGTTTGCCTCTTCCAGTCTCGATGCTAATCAGTCACTTAGAATTAATGAAAAAAATAGTTTGTGTTTTTTACTGCATGAGCACCAGTAGCGTCCTGCCTGCCTAGGTAAACTGACATATAATGGTAAATATGCAAAAAGTCACATTGTAGGAATTGCCAGTTAAGCAGTCAAAAGGAATGGTTTTAGCCTTAAACTCTCTGCCTCCTTTCCTATCTGTAAGATCTCTTGTTGTCTCATTTACCCTTTATTTTCATGGGTATTATGAAGAAAAATTATTTATGAAGCACTTAGCTATTCAAGAGATGAATGCTTCAGAAAAGTTAATGAGCAAATTCATAGAAGGGTTTAAATAATGTGCAGCAAATAAGGATTGTACATTGAATGACAGCAGACAAAATATGTCTCGATAACAAAATAACATGACAATGAGTTATATATTCTCAGTAAAACAGGGTTGGTATGGAAAGAAATACCACCAACCCATTATAATGAAATTAAAGACTAACAGAATTTATAGACTCAAAGGAACCAAATTAATGGTCCATAAGTAACCTTAATTCTGGTATTTCCTGACTCTGATATGCTCAGCTTTGTACCTTAAAGAGTTCTTTTAGTATTTTTTTGTGTATGTGACATATATTTTCATAATAAGTTTTCATTTTCATAAAACCTCATCTTTGACAAAGAAATTACCCTGGAAAACACTTAAAATGCTTCCTTGTTAACAAAAATTCTAAATCCTTGCAGAGTAAGCTGACTGCCACAGTTAATGAGATTTCCATACACCATCCAAAATGCTAGCTTAGTGGAACAAAGCCTTGTCTGCTAATGAGTACAGCTATCTTCTTCCCCTTTTCTCAACCATGAAGTCCAGAACTGTGAGAACTTTCCCCCAGAGCTTTACGCTTCTAGTATCTCTTGAACAACCAAATACATAGCACGCTACAGATACTTCAATGGATTATCCATTTTACTCCATCTGCAGAAAATCCTTCAAGAGATGAGGTCATATAGCTTTTATAAGGGCAGTCTTTCTACTGCCATGAAAACAAAGGCACCCAGAGCCATTAAACCTCAGCTAATCCCATGTACTATGCATCCGCAGCTCTAAAATAATTACAGGATTCAAGGACTGAAAGTGTCTGCTGACATATTGTTGGTAGATATTATAGGCAGGAGTAGGCAATGAGTGATGAAAGTGAAATAAAACTAGATAATTTCAATCCATAGCGATGAGTTCTGGATAGCAGCATACAGCCTAGCAGCTTCTGTATTTCAGGTGTTGCAAGGTTATCTTGATTTGAAATGCTCTTATAAAGAGGCTAAACAGATCGTGCCCCTCTGTTTCACTGGTAATATTTCCATCTTTTCTGCCCTGGGGTAAAAGAAGTAGTCATTATACTTCTAATGCCTAATTAGCAACACCTTGCAATGTTATGTGATGGGATTATTTTTAATGTAAGGAAAGTTTTGAGACCTCACTCGGTGTGCACTCTCGTGGTGCTGAACACTAGAGAAACATAAAAAGAGACAGACAGCCCTGCCCTGAAGAACTTATTGCCTAAAATAAGACTTTTTTGTTTTCTCTTTTTAAAACCAAGTTCCTTCGTCAATATTGTCTCTATCATGAGTGGCTGAGAAGGGATAAAACAGGAAAGAAACATACAAAATACACTCAAAATGCAATAGATTTTCTAGTCTCATAGCTGGAAAATCTGGTCTCTTGGACAGTTCCCAAACTAGGAAGGAGACTGCTGCTCCCACTATGGCAGGTATCTCATTGGTCATGAAGTTTCTCTCCCTACAGATGCTATAAGGGCTATTCAATGTTATACTAAGCATGCCCAGGGTTATATACTGATGGCCTTGCGTTTCAGAGAGGATGATGCTATAGGGGAAGGCAGGAGAAATTCTGTCTTTGGCAGAAAGGAGGTTTTGCTTTGTCAACAGTTTGAATATGTCTGTTGTTCAGGGCAATCAGCGTACGTTTCAGAGAAGAGCATTTATTATATAGGTTTACAGTGCACCTTGTGATTCAGACCCAGATCCGTAGCTAGCTGGGCAGAGTGTGCAAAACCATGTTTTGAAAGTGCCATCTAGTGGCTCCATAGGTTTTTTTGTATTGGGAAGTGAAGTTCATCTCCCCGAAATTCGGGGTCAGACCAAATGCTGTTTTGGCTTCAGCGCTGAGATGGTCAGCAGTGAGACCTCTGAGTAGCTATTCACACCTGCAATAAGTAGTGCAAATGCTGTAACCTGGCCTAGCTAGAAGACATGATTGGAACGGGGAAACCTGTGCAAATGCCCCCAGGAAAGGGGATGTGAAACTAGCTGCTGTACCTGGATGTAAAATGGAAGTGTGTGTAGAGTTATACAAATAAAAGGCACATAGGGTTTTAGTTTTCTTTTGGCAGGCCCTCTATTTCTTCCAGGAAGACAACAGCCCCTAACTCCCCAGCTTAAGATGATTAGTACTAGATATGCTTTTCTGAATTGCTTATCTTAAAGACCTTAAAATTTGACTGCAGACCTCTAAGCGTCTTCAGAGACAGAGTGAAAATCACTGATATGCTTTATTTTCTTAGAAATATAGGGACAAAATAACTGGGTGAAAACAGATGGGCCCAACTTTTAGCAAACCAGTAGCAGTCTAGTTGGGATACAGCACAGGGCTTAGTGACTAGAAAACTGGAGAAAGGAAACCAAACTTTGCTTTCAACCAGATTTTATTGACACAAGCCCAAAAGCTTTGTAGCTCTGTGTAACAACTTCAAACTGAATTAATTGTTTCCCGAGTCAATGAATTCTATATGGGCTCTTGGTAGCTTTATTGCTGTATAGTTTAGAGTTCTTAGTTTGGCACTAGTTCCTCATAGAAATCATCACTTTGACTACTGGTCCCTTTCTACAACTGACAAAGCCGTAGTAAGCCAATATAAATCAATGTACTATTTCATCTTTTTACAGTTTCAGAAGACCACAAATCATTCTCATAAGTTATAATTTTAATTTACTTGCCACTAATTTAAGGCTCAAATTTTCTTCTGGATTGTTCTCTTGTGGCTGGAATAAATGGACCATTGACTCCTGGTTCCATTTATGCACATCTGTCAGAATGAGTGAAGCTCTGAAGAAAGACACAAATTCTGTGAGAAGTGGTAAGATAAGCAGAAATTTTATACTCATTTATAACTTAAAGGCAACGTATAACTGTCTTGAAACTAGTCCTGTATTATATTTTATTCAATAGCAAGTGGGTTTTTCTGCAATTCTACTTTCTTGTGGCACTGGTAGCTGAATATATGATGAAATATATGATTCACAGAAATACCTTGTTTAGTTCCAGTTGTGCACTTAAATCTTGCCATTTCTATGTGGTTCATACAAATGTTTAGTTAAACATATGTTGATTTTTTTCTGGATATACATCCTTTTCTGAACTGGGGTCAGAGTACTAACGATTGCACTATACATAAAAATAGATGTTCATGTTGTTGCTATATCTGTTTTTAATAATTTAGGAGACACTCAGGCACCATGGTGTTGAGGCCTAGACATACTTCTTAACCTTCTAAGACCCAAATAAATGATATAACATATGATAAAAATCCAAAAAGAAAGGAAAAGAACCCACAAAGAACCATCAGCACAGGAATCTTAAAGTCCCATGGAAATAGTTCTGTTAATTTAGTTCAAGATTATACATTCCTGATCTTTAGAGTTGAAATTAGTTACATCTGGAATATTAAGAGAGAACACAATTTTTTTGTTGTTTTGACAGATATTTTGGTATTAAGCCCAATGATGGCCCTTGAAATGGGAGTATGTGAGTGATAAGGAGCTGTAAGGCTAGAGAGGAAGGCTGTTTTTTTCCTAATTCTGATGCATAAAATCATGCTAAAAAATTGATGTATTCCTGCCTCTCCCACACAAATATTCTGGATATTCATTCTCTAATCAAAAGCATTATCAAATGAAAGAAACTTTTCCCAGAAAACATTTTCAAAAAGCAAAGTTTTTTTCCAGAAAGTTTGCAAAAAAAGTCTTCACCTCACCACAGACCATTTGCAAAAGCAAACTGCAGATGCTTCCTCAAGTTCCAGTCATATGACCCTTAATTTAAAATGTGTTTCTTTTTAAAACGTGGCCTATAAACATGCTTGGGGGGAGCTCAACACAGTCATTTAGGAAACAGAAACTTGAGACATGTGGTTGAAATATGGTGGGGAGAAAAATAGAACACATCACATTAATGACATTGAGAGTAATTTCAAAGGCAATTTTCTAATTATTTTCTCTTCAAATGGGATCCTGGAGAGCCAGGGGACAAAGGCAACAAGGTACATGGCCAACAAGCTAATTGGCATTGCAGTTTGTCATTTGTTGTTTGTACTTAGCTTTAAGTTTGCAAAACAAACCCTTCTGAGGTAAAGCACTCAAGTGAACAGCTGTCAAACTGTTTATCTGCTGTTCTGATCTTCAGGATGATCAAGAAAATGGTGCTTTTCCTGTATATATATATATACACTGCCTATAGGTGATCAATTAGTGCGCTGATAGAGTTTGCTATATTAGTTGGGGTATTTCACAAAGAGGAAAACAAAAATGTAACCAGTACAAAGTATTATACTGAGATATTGCAGTCTGAGTCCCTTTTAACTGTCGCATTAATTGTCAGCCTCAACAGAGGGCAGACTGAAGGGATGATAAGGCAGGACACCAGATTTGAATCTCTCATTGCTGAAGAATTCACTGTGTTTAGTGATCTGCTACTGCCTCTGCCAGTCTGAAAAGGAAGTTTTGCTGTCGGGAGCCCGCTGTTTACTGCCATCATACCCCCCACAGAGAAATAAAGGGAAGGAAATAGGTGTACTATAAAATAGTTTAAAATCAATAAAAAACATTTCACAGTGGCTAGTCCAGCAGAGGAAGGGAAGTTCCACATCAAGCTGATATTTAAAACTTGCTAGCCAAAATGAGGCCTGGGCATTGCTCCTTCCTTTTCTATAACCGAAGTGTGTTTGTGTAAGAGGCTGGTCTCTTACATGGCTCACACAGACTTGACAAATACATCATGATGAAACACAGGCCTTTTGTCTAGTCATACATGCACACACAGAGCCTTGACTGGGGCTAGCAGGACCTTCTATCACTTAGCCACGATGCGGTGTAAGGACATGTTGCTTCACGACGGAAAAGATTCCTTGGTGGATTGAATGAGCTGTAATACCGTCGGGCACCACCTGCCTGCTCTGCTTCCACAGGGTGGGAGAGGCACCTCTGGGCAAAAATCCACGTCCTTTCCCAACTCGTTGGTTCCCAAAGGGAAGGTGTCTGAGGAGCAGACTCCAATTTCCTCCATGCTGAGGCTCTTATGTCTTCTAGCCATAGCAAGGGGGAACAAGGAAAATATACTCACTTCAGGTTCCCTGTGTAGTCATATTAGCCAGCAACAGCCTTGCCCTGGGGAGCCTTAGCTGATGGATTTTCCCTCATGATGCCACAGAAGGAGAGGCAACCTCTAACATCACACAGGATTCTGCAGTGCACTGTGCATGGGATTGTCATTTGAAAGACAGCAGCATTAATATTCCTGGAGAAAAGTCCAAGCTTCTGTCTCTCTTATTTTCTTAGGAGGTGAATGTTTTCAGGGCTTCTATATCAAAGATTGCTCACTTCCTTTTAAAAGACCACACTACTGTACACATCTTTCTTAAATCACTTCACTAAGGTCCAGGTATAAGTCCAAGTTAGGTATGCAGCTGGCTCCTTGCTTTCAGAGCTCTGCTCTGGGTCATGGCCAAGCTCCTTGCAAATACATTGTTGGAGGTTTTCTACAGGCAGCAAAGAGAGGCTACCGTAACCACCTCTGTTACTCATCAGTTAATTTACTGGAAACCTGGAGACTTCTGTGACTGGCCAAATATTCTTTCTGGAGAAACAGAATGTTCCCTAACATAAAATAATTAAAAAGGCATTACAATTTGCCATATGATGTATCCAGCAGTGTAAAGACAAGTCTTTTTATCTTTTTGCCATTGTAGAAGGCAACAAATTGTGCCAAGAAGTTATTAAAGGCAGTAGGTGTGTATGGCAATGGCAGCAATTATTTAGTCATCCTAAAGATCAGAACTCTGGATGAAATTTTGGCTAAAGAAATGAAGACAATCTTCCCTTCCCTCATCCTCTTGTTTAGTTTACAGGAGAATGTAAAATCAATAAAAATTAAAATTCTGAAGGTAAATTTAATAAATTTGATATAATGAGTTCTAAGGGATTTTCTCTAAAACTTTCCTCATATATTGACAGAATAGAAGGGCACAGACCAATTGCAACAAATATTTGGTGCATTGAGGACTAAAAATGTACTTGGGTTAAGAATAAGAAAAGTATGTGTTTTACAGCAGATATTGGGATGGTACCTGGAAGTGATATTTCAAATCTAGTCCAGAGTTGCTGCAAAGTGCTTATGGATTGCAGACTTTATATGGAAGAGCATTCACTGAAAAAGCAAACAGGAAACCACATTTTAAAAATTATAGCTGAACACATGGAAATTTTCACATGCATGATATGAAGTGAGGAGTGTGTGTGTTACTAGCAGGCAGCGTTATAGCTGATTCTGTATCACAATGGGCCTGTATCAGGACAGACTCCAAAGCACTATTCTAGCCTGAACTGTAGTAAAGAGCACATCTCACATCAGATCTGGGTTACAAGAGCTGAGGAGCCACTCTGTAATGATGTACAGATATGTGTGTTTTGACCTACAATGTTTATTATTTGAATGTGTTTGTTTTATCTAGTAAGAGGCTATGGAGAAAAAGCAAGCAGGAATATTCACAAATGGCCTGAAGAAGGCCATGTACCAGCAAATACTTGAGATTTCATACAGGAAAATGCTCAAAATACTAACTTTGAAAACTTCTGCTCCTTCACCAGTTAAGAGCAAAGTTGGCTTTGCTCATACGAGCCGAGACTAGGAGCATTCAAAAGTAAAGAGGGTGTTTTTGGAGTAAAAAGGACTTTAAACAGGGTTTCTCTTAAGAAGGAGAGGAATTTGGAAAAATCAAGCAAGGAATATCTGTAGAAGGCATAAAAGTTTCCCTTGCAGAGGTATGCTATTATGTGATGTCTGCAGCTGCGGATACACTCATGCTGGGATGTCTGAGCTGTAGGTTATCTGCCTAAGTTATTACGCAGGGGCGATAAAAGCGCTAGACTCTGAGCAGCAGGATCCTGTGCAGACTGCTCAGCCTCCTGATCACCCAGACAGCTTGTTCGCTCAGGACTCTGTCACTCTGAAGGCATGTAGAAAACAGCACTGAGAGTTTAAGACGAGGTGCCCAGAGACGTTTCCGTAGGGCTGCGCATTTATGCTTGCTGAAGCCAGTGTCCCTGAATAGTGGATATAGCAGCTACAGCCGCAGCGAGGGAATGTTGCTGTCTGCTAGATTTAGTAGATGTTTTTAAAAAAAAAAAAGACAAAAAAAAAACCCAAACAGAAAACAACCGTCTTGCCTGCTGTTGGGGATTGTTGCTAGTGCCGTGTGTGCATGAGGCTGAGCCTCTGCGCCGTTCGAGCAGTTGCTGAGGTGCTGTTACCAAAAGTTGCCCCTCCGCACTCTCTCATATTTAATAAGCTGCGCAGATGGATCAGTTAAATGACCAGCCAGGCTGTTTAAGCCGGGAGGTAACACCATTACATTTGCTGCTCCGCCTTGCACTTGCTGAGGCACGTCCTGAGGGCTGGGATCTGGGGTGGGGGGGGCGCAGCAGCAGGTGTCCCCGCTCCCGCCTGCGGCAGCTGCCATGGCGGCGGGGGTCGTGGGCACACGGGCCACGCCGGTGCCGCCGGTGGGGACACGTGCTACATATGTTTATAGGGTTTTGGTTTTTTTTTTTTTTTAAGCTGTTCAGCTCGTGGGTTTTAGTCTATTTAATGGGACAACTGGGGAAAATTCCGCCTCCTTCACCCAGGGCTGGGCGGGAGGGCGAGGCCCGCCTGGGGCCTGGTGCGGGGCTTTCTGGCCGCCCACAGCAGCAGAGCCAGCGGGAAAGGCCTTGTGATTCCTCCCACCTGGCAGCTGCCTCCAAAGAAATAACATGAATAGGTCACTTCTGTTGTTATTTTTTTCTAAGGACAGCGGCAAGGCAGTTTGCTACCGAGTACCTTGTTACTCAGTAATTACAATTGCCGCCGTCCCCTCGCCTCTGGACCCCGTTGTTTGTGGCGGCCGCGACGGCCGCTGCCCTGTGTAGGAAGCTTTCGGTGGGACCGAGAAGGCGAACAGGTTTTGTGCTGGCCCACATGGTGCCGAGTTTCACACGGCGCCCCTTCTGTCCCCCCTCAGTTTTTTCCAGATCGCTGCTAATAGCGTATAAGAATAAAGGATGCCCTTTGTGCCTTTTGGGGTTGCTGTAAGCTGTCACAAGTTTGTTTTATAGAGGCTGATTTTAATTTTGCCACCCAGGAGAGTAATAGTCCCAAGGAAATGAAGTGTCTTTCTGCTATTGTTATATATCCGAAGGAAAAATCCTGGCACATAATTGGCTAAAAAATAGTAGTGTGATGAGTCAATAAATTTCTATTGTGTAGCTTTCTCTGGGTGAACAATACTATGTTCTGGGGTAGTGTTAAACAATTAGTTCACATATCATACAAATAAGCACATCCTAGATGGATACATGTGGGGGTAGCAGAAATTATTCATCTCTGGCCAATCAGACAGCAGTTTTTATTTATTTCAGTGTTTAACAGAATACCTCTCTGGGCTCTGGGAGACCTTGCGAGCAATTGAAAATACAATAACTTTAGAAGGAAAGCCAGCAGTTTTTCCTCACTCTCAATCCAGAAGAGTAATATATGACAAAATATCCTGTTCCCACAACTATTAGCCTTTCTATCCCCAAGTGTGTAAATAGATAGCTGTGCAGGATCGACAGTCCTCTTCGCAGAGTATGTCCTTCCGTGGGGCTCCCTGCCCTCTTTCTCTAGTGGAAGAGTTTTTGGTGTTAGCATTTGCCCCAGTAAAAGGCAGAAAGAGAGATGAGTCCTTCCCCAGGTCCATCAGAAATGAGTAATAAGGCCAGAACCTTAGTTTGTGTAAATGCAACTGGCTGTATTGAGGAAAGTAGGATGAAACACTCTGAAAATCAGCCATATTGTTTCTTCCGAATTTCAAGCATCAGCTCCCTATAGTGCTGTTTAAAGTCAAAATATTGTATTTTCAACTATGTGCACCGTAAACATTTCCAAGGAACGTACCTTCATCTTTGAATGGTACTCACCATTTCATTTGTTTGGAGTAGTTCTGTGTACATTCCCGCAGTTATTTTTATTGTTTTGTGTTACAATAGTGCCTAGAAATGTGAACCATTTTGCTAGATGCTGTTCAAACATGTCCTAAAGGACAATCCCTTCCCAGAAGGTTTGCAGGCTAGTTCCTTACCCTGAGAATAGAATTTAGTTCCTGGATTTAATTTCTTGGTACATTTGAGTTCTTGTATCTCAAGAAAACTTAATTTTTCTCTGTTCTCATTTAATCCCAGTTACTGCCTAATTAGAAATTAATGTTTTTTGAAGGGGGACTACCAAGAGAGTTTTCGAGCAACTTGAAGCATGCAGGATTCTGTGAACTAAGTCTCTACAGATGGTGCATGCCTACAGATCCGACTAGATCTCTCTAAGGCATTAAGGAAAATAATATTTTTCATTTTGTGCAGAGACACTAGTGGTCCCCAGCTGTGCCTGAGACCATCCATTCTTCACAGCTGGTCATTTTTATTAATCCCCAGGAAACGGCCCATGTTCTAATTTGTTGATTTTTAAATACAAACTGAGCAAAATCCATTTAAACACGATAGTGTAAAAATTGAAAACATACTTTGCGATGGATCACATTTGTGAAGAAGTAACTTCTGTGGGGGTAAGAAAAAAATAGTCTAGGTTCACCTCTGTTGTTTATTTTGAAGTGTCACAGCAAATGTAATGGGAGAACCTAAGCATCCTGGACACCCTTCTTAATGAACCCAAATGCGTTTTCAGTCTGACTTGCTTTTTTTGTCTTCACATGGGAAGAGGGATGTCAGCACAGAAAAGCACCGGGTCATTATGACAATTGGGATTAACAGGCCAGAAGCTAGCAATGCCGTAAACCAGGAAACTGCTGCTTTATTCTTAATGACGTTCAATACGTTTGAAGTGGATTGCTCTAGCTGTGTTTCCTGAAAAGAAGTGAACTTTCTTAGGACTGTCAACCTTGACAGATAAGTCTGGGTGAAAAAACAGTTCCCAGTCTCTCTATTCATCAGGTGCATATTCTCCAATTGTAGGAACTGTACCTGGCCATCTTTGTTGCAAAGCAGGTCCTCTTAGATTGCATGCCTGAGACCTTAAAGCAGGTACTGAACTTCTCCTAGTTCCCTCCCAGCTGGTGCTTGGCTTCTTCCAGACTTCTAATTACTTGAGCACTCTAATTTATCATCCTGCTGGTCAAGAACAAATCACAGCTAAAGTAGAAAGTGCATGCTTTGCAAAAGAACTTGCTAACAGCACAAGCTTTCTCATAAGCCACATAAGACAGTTACAGACACAACAGAGTGAGCAGCAAGGGAATATAAACTCCCAGCCCTGACCTTAATGCTCCAGTGGCTTCTGAGGGCTTTGGTCACTATGCCTGAGAAAAATATGCAGAGCTGCTCATGTTCCTGCTTCTCCAACTGCATTATTTCTTTCAAGCCCCACTCCAGCTCTCTTCCTTAGGTTGTATCTGCATTTAAAAGCAGTTCATTTGTGAATGCTCTTCTTTTTCTGGCTTGCTGCTGGGGCATTTTTACTGTACCTGCTCTTCCTTGGGGATAGCTAGGCAGAGAGTTGGGTTCTAGCCATGCTGAATCCATTTCTTCCACTGTGGCAGAGCCGTTCTGCTGGCACTTGCTAACGATGGCTTGAGTTTACTTTGCCAGGTGTAATGAACAAGCTGTATGACCAATGCTAGCTGTCCAGGGGATGCTTTAACACACAGAGATTCTTGTAATTGTAAATGGTATTTCACCATGAAAGAAAAACAAAAGAATTATTCTCTAAACAGTGTGGGATTTTTTTCCTTTTCTTTTTTTTTTTTCTTGCCAAAGTAAGATTGAAATTTGGACTTTTCAATATAAAAAAACCACTCTGTCCTGATCTCTCCATCACTGAAGATGCTAAAATGGTTGGGGACTAGGAAATAAAAAGGCCTGAATGAGTTTATTTTACACCTCTACCGTCTCCTTGCTCTTCCTAAAACATGATTACTTAAATTAATAACAAAATATGATTTGCATCTCTTTACATTACAAAAATGAGTAATAAAATATGATTTCCATCTATTTAAGGCAAAAAGTTCTTAATCCTCTACACTTTTCAACAATATGTATGTGTGCATGAAAACGGGCATGTGAAAAGCTTAGGTTATGGAATTCTCAACATTTTTCGTAGAAGTCCACTTGTATATTGGAACTAAAATTGAGGCTGAATGAAACATTTAAAAACAACATTGACTTTCTTTGGTGTTTGCTGTAAAATATATCTTTGATTTGTTTTGAGCTAGGAAGTCTTATTTTTGTTCTCTTTAAAGATGTGGAGTGGCATGTTAATAAGAAAATCTAGTATCTGAGCCTCATCCATTGTAAAACAGTGTGGCTTCCTTTATTTCCTCCCACAAAGAGTCAAGCCTGGTAATTATTTAAATTACAGTAATTGAGGTACTATGTGACTTCTGAGAATGTTTATTGTCCTTGGGTAGAGGCATAGCTTATATGAAATGGCAGAAAACTCTAGTGACTTATTTCATTCCACGCTAGCACGTCTGTGAGGATGAAACATAGGACACATCTCAACTAGCAAATTAGTTTGGAGCAGGGATGTATTTCTGAAGCTTAGCTCCTGGATGTCCTCTCTTACTGTGTTTTCTTTCATGTCTGAAGCATGCAAGCTGGGTTGCTTCCACATGACACTGAACTGGAAGATGCGCTCCAGTGGCTATGCCCCGAACACTGACCGGTGTTCTCTCCATGGGACCACACCAGAACTAAAGGAAAGTAAAACCCCCTTGCAATGTGTGTAGCACAGACATTGGATCCTTAGCACCAACAATGTTGGGCTGCTCTACTCGTTAGTGTAGCCATAGCCAGAGGCACGTGATTATGAAACCCAAAATAGGGAAAGAGAGCATGCATGTTATTTAATGTGTCCATCTTATTGATACTATATTCATTTATATTGAAAGTTTAGCAGTGGGCAGGTGATGTGTAAAACCCAGCTCTGGAAACTGCAACCCTGCACCCCACTTCGAAGAATATATCAAAGAACTTCTGTGAATTGTCAAACAAAGATAGCAAAACAGGGAGAGACGTTATTAATTGCTAATTGGAAGTAAGTGCCCTGCCGTTGTCTAGGTGGGGAATATTTGTATCTATTGTTTATCAGTAAAGTATTAAGAATGCTTGCTGCAGTTTCTGCAGTGTTAGTTCAAAGGCAGTTATTTACATTTGCAGGGTAAAATCTTAGTAATGACACCTTGCATTTGGTTCAGGAGGGCCAGCACTTCTAACTAATTGCCCTTATTATTATATTAACTTCTTTTTTTTGCATGTATGCTCTTGTCCTCTGGTTTACCTTAGAAACTATCCAGCCTCAGAGCTGATTTTATCACTGCTGTAAACACAAAGAGAGTAAATTGTAGGCATATTCTGCCCCCAAATTAACTAAATTATCATTTGAATCTCCTTTCTGTAATTTAAAATACTATGAAAAATATGCATATGGGCACATATGCATAAGCTCTGCACCCTAGAGTATCAAACATTGATTATTAGCCTTTTAAATATTATAAATCAAAATGGAGTAATTAATTTTTAATAGTGGATTTTCAACACACATAAAAAATATAAACTGAGTGGAACTTGGTGTTTCTGAACTGGAAAAACCCAAATCCAATCTTCCTGTTGTTTTTCAGAGAAAACAGATATTTCAGGGAAGAAGCAGTTCGAACACCCAACCTAACATTACAGTTCTAAGTTTGGAGGTGGCCACGCTTTTTGCAAGCTAGTCTTCTCCAGTGAAGTTCCTTTTGCTAAATTTAGTGAATCAAATGAAAAAAAAAANTAGTGAATCAAATGAAAAAAAAAAATGAAATCTTGATCTGTCTTGAGTTTGATTTATACTGAAAAAGAATGTAGCCAACTGTAAAATAGCTTATTGGTCACTAACTGCAGATATGAGCACCCTGCTGGTTGCAACCTGGTGGGATCTTAGCTTTTCTATGATTTTTATTTGAACTGAAGTCATATATGTGGCAGTATAGCGACTAGCAAGGAACACACTTGTGAAGTAACTCATCCTACTTCTCAAAGACACACAAAAATGATGAGTTCATCAGCCTTTTGGTTTACCATCCCATGAGTGTCAGAGGAGACGGCCTGGAGCTTCAGGAGGAACAGCTCCCCGCCCCTCCCAGCCCTGGAGCAGTTTTGTTCCTTCACTCCAAGAAAAATATGCAGGGCCAAATTTCTG
>VZTV01095104.1:2604-16570 GCA_013400875.1 Anhinga rufa
CTTCTCCCTCCCACTTCCTAAAATGAGAAAAAGTCATTACTGTCCTACAGGGTCTCATTTTACTTGCTTTTATTTTGTTTGTTTTCCATTCAAAACTACTCTTCTGACTCTCAAAACCATCTCTTAACTCACTGAGAGGAGTCAGTACTCCTGCCATCCATCTTTGCTTTGCACAGAAGTCAATTGATTTTTTTCAAAGTTCACCTTCAAAGTAATTCTGATTTTTCTTCTCTGTCTGCTACCCTAATTACTCATTCCTCCTCTGTGTAGTCTCGCCTCCTTTCTCAAAATTCTCAGCAGCTGGAGTTATTACTCTTTCATTTATGCTGTGTCATCTATTCAGACTTCCCGCCACTCATGAAACATTAAGATATGTTTTATTTTTAATTTGAATTAATTTTTCTCTTTATATTAAAATGAACTCTATTTTAAAAACAAGGTGTATTGAAGTATATGAGTGATTATATATAAAAAAAGATAATGTATTCAATGCGCTGGTCCTAATAAAGTCACAAAACTATGGAATAATATATTCTGTGGCCTTATTGATACTTTTGTGTGAGGAACAGATAACCCCTAAGTGCGGATAAGTGCACTAAGATCCTAAGTGTTCACTCTGACAACAATTCTCTCACATCCTAACCACTGTATGTTCACGTTACCATACTCTATACTCTGACATGAAATCTCATTCACTGTAACTGTGCAGTCAGCAAGTTGCTGCTTTTACTGTTTTTAATTCAGTGCCTCTGTGCATTAACGCAGACATATTCCTCGGTAACTCAATAACAGCCATAGCACTGCTGTATTACTGCACATGCAAACAGTCCAAACTCACCTTGCTGCATCTTCTTCTAATAGAAGCTTTACAAATTGCCTAGGGATGTGCAGCGATAGGACACTCTCAGCCATCTGCTCCAAGATTCTCAAGTGGTTTCCATCAGTGGTTGGGAAGCGATACATTCGGCAAATGGCGCCACCAAACACTAAAGAATTACAATCATGTTATTTTAGCATAGGGTTTGAGTTAAAAGTGTACAAATCCTCTCCTTTTTTTAAAGTAAATGGCTTTGATTCACTAATGTGCTGTAACGTACTGCTGTAAAAATCTGGTTTAACCAGGCATCAGTCTAGCTTTTCCAAGCGTGGTCGTTCTGCAATGAGCATTCTTCCAGCGTTTGCAGAAAAAGCCTCCAAATGATTTAAAACACTGATAAGGAAATAAAATACATATTCAACTTTTGAACTACTTTTTTTCCTTTTTTCATGTACTGTGCATTTTCCTTTCATGCAATAATTTGCTGGAAAACTAATCTTTCCTGAAGAAATTTTTTTTAAAGCCACTGCTTTCCTCTGTCCCTCCCTTCATCCCCCAATAATTGCTTTGGAATAGGCTAGCAAATTGCATGGAAAATTTTATACTGTAATCAACTTAATGAAAAAAGTTTGCTTCTGCTGTTTTTACTATACAGATGATAAAATAAAATATGCAGATGATAAAATAATTTGTTCTTGTATGACCCTCAGAAGGCTGCTCAATCAGCAGCCTGTTCCTATTCAAATGAAACATCTGCTTAAACGCCCTGTGGCCACAGGCAGACAGCAAGCGATTAGCTTTTAATGATGCCTAAAGCTTACTTGCTACAGCCCACAGCAGCTTACCAGATTTCAGTAGTGCATCTTTCCGTAATGAAGCATATTTGGATCTGATTCCTAAAGATTCTGTTAAACTTTCATCAACTGGTAACACAGTCTAAACAAAAACAAAAAACCCAAATCGTAAAGAATAAAATATTGGTGCCAGGGCAACATGCAGCGATAACCTTATTATACAGACTTGAAAGGAATATTCAACACAATGCACGTTTAAAATGAATTTTTCAAATATGTTTACTGTGGACAAAAAATACTGCAGGCTGAAATAAATCCACTAAAACTCTCGAATCTAAACGTAACTATTTACTTCCACAGCACAGTTCAAAATGCTGTAAAAATTTTCATCCAGCCCTTCAATTACTTTATGTTAGAACAGCTCCAGAGCTCTTCAAGGTACTGCACCAGTATGTGCCAAGTACAGGTCTGGCTGGATACAAAGGAATACTAATCCACATTGTGACTGTGACACACACATATGAGTGCAATTATCACCAGGATATTCAGAACACAAGGTTTACAGAATTAGACATACGTCTAGGCTGAGAAAGCACTAGAATATCTGCTCTCAGACAAATATTTGGGGATCACGAAAAACGAATAATAAGCCAGTATTCAAGTAACCTGATCAGTTTTATTAAAATCTTTTAAGGTATTTCTTTTTAAAAAGTTGCCTGTGAAAATTCTGGAAATTCCACCAGCATCCCCACCACAGCTTTGCTTGATGCCACCTTCCAGTTCACAGGTGTGCAACACCACATCTTTGTGAAACTGGTTATCAGTGCACCGAGTGCACCAACGTACAGTATCACAAGTCTATTTTGATGAAAGGCATGAGCACTTGAAGCTAACAGTTAATAACTGTAAATTAAAATTTTCCCCAAGACTTTTAACAAACGTTAGCACCAAGAGCTCTGCAAAATACAGAACTGCTTCATCACCATTAGGCTGCTTTTTACAGTGTTTTGAAATTGTAAAGCATTACTAAATACCAAGATGGGCAGGAAAGTTGACAGCAGATCTCAACTTATTTCAATACTACCAATAAATCTGCATCTTTCTGAAGCTGATACAATGCTCATACTCACCCTTCCATTAATTGTATCAGGTGACCTTGTCACTGGAGGCCTTTGGTCAGTTTTTTCCTCCATTTGCCATCCAATAACTGTGATGTTACCTACACGGTCACTTTCAGCCGACCTGCAACAAACACTCTGCGTTGAGATTTTTTTGGAGGTGGACCTGTTTATCAACAAGGGAACACTTATAAAAGGCTATTAAGCTTCAAACTTAATGATCATTTCAAATAGGAAGCTTTCCAACTTCATTTTACATATTTTTATAATGCGTTATTCCAACAGGAAAATGTTCCCCTCTTTCTGCAGGGATGCTGAACAGACCTCCTAACTGAAGGCAACCTGAAACCATGCATGTGTTTCACTTCTACTGTGAAACCAGAAAGAGTTCAGGTTTTACAGTTAGCCCTGCTGTAGGCAAAAGGAACTTAAATTGTGAACATTAACAGGGAGCAGATAAGTGGATGTACATGCACATGTGTGTGTGCCTGTGCACGTGAACGTTTGAAACTGAACTTTTAACTCTCAATCAGAAGCCTGCTAATTGCTAGCTGCAACTGGTACAGTTGCAACTGGTAAATTTTGATAATAGGTCAATTCAACAGAAGTAGCACGTCCCAAATTTTCCACTTAAGAGAGAAGTCGGTCAAGGCCACCAGTTAGGAGGCTGATCACATCTTGAGCTTCTGCAGATAGACTATTTAGATCGGGACCACTGAAAAGCGGTCTAGGGAAGAAGGTGAAGATTCTCAATGGAGGAAAGATCCCTGAGGTGGAGAAAGATCCTGGAGATCAGAGAGGTGCATGGAAACAAATGCCAGATATCCGCAGGGACCTGGCCACTAACAGCTGAGGCAGGTCACTAACAGCTGAGGAGCTGCACAGCACAAATTGACACAACTTTCTGTCCCACCTTCCCAGAGCAGCAGCTGTCTCCTTGCTGGGGAGGGAAGCTGAGACCATATGAACACATGACTGAGCAAGGATTAAGTGAGTCAGAGACAGAGAATCAAGTGGGGTAAAAGCTCTAATCTTGCTGGTTTTCAAATACACACCAGTACCCAGAGCTACCACCGCTGTCATTTATTCTGTCTCACCCGTGACACACAGTATTTTTGGCAGAGACCTTATTATTTTAAGATAGATTCTAAATGGTATTTTAAAATTGTTGTTTACATGTAAAAATACACTGGGACAAATAAGAAAAAAAAGGTCTCTGGAACAGACAATACTGGTGAGGTAAAAGAAACAAGTACACAAGATGACTAGAAGAAAAGGTTTAATTATCCAAGTCATGCAGCATGCTTATAGACATTGCTCAGCATCCGTTTTATACAGCTGAGGGGGAATGTGACAATGAGAAGACATGCATGTATTCATGCACTTTGCTCTGATAATCAGAATACAGTTGATATCAAAACAAGAGAGTTTAATAAAGTAAATTTTCAACTTAGTCATGAAAGAATAAACCTAATAGAACAACCATGTCTAACACAGCCATGAAATTCCTGCCATCGCATTCCTCCTCTTTTTCATCTTCCTCAAAACACCCTCATCTTCACACCTATGATAAATTAGATTATTTTACCCACCAGCATTGTCATACTTTTGGTGTCTTTTCTGACTCATTTCCCTCATCTGCTCCTCCCTGTTAAATCATGTCAATTCTTTCTTTGTAATATCACAGAATCACAGAACAGTGGGGGTTGGAAGGGACTGCTGGAGATCCCCTCGTCCAGCCCCCCTGCGTGAGCAGGCACACCTAGAGCAGGGGGCACAGGACTGCGTCCAGGCGGGGTTTGAATGTCTCCAGGGAAGGAGACTCCACAGCCTCTCTGGGCAGCCTGTGCCACTGCTCTGGCACCCGCACAGCAAAGGAGTTTTTTCTCATGTTTAGCTGGAACTTCCCGTGTTCCAACTTGTGCCTGTTGCCCCTTGTCCTGTCATCGGGCAAATAATATATTGTGGAAAAGCCGAAAACTCCACCCATCTCTTCTCTTAGCATGAGAAGCTTTCCCCATGTTTTGGTAGTTGTGTCTGGGCTAAGAAATTTCTGCATTTATCACAGTCACTGCTTCTAGTGCTGATTATGCCAATACTACCAACACCACCATCCTCAGTCTCTCCGATTGTGCTCCCCCACTTCAACTGACTTCCCCTTGCCTTCTCTGCTGGGGATGCCTCTCCTACTTTCAACACACACTACTACAATGTGCATTTACACATCAGAGCTCTCTTTTCTTAATCTCACTTTGTTTTCTTCATTTTTCCCCAACCCTGCACTTAATTTCATCCCACACTGGCTTTTACGAGTGTGGTTTGATTCCTATGGTTAGAACTACTACCTTAAGGATTGGTATTAGACTCACACCCTCTTCTTCGTTCCCTCCTGAGTCACATTCCTTCGATGAAAGTTTCCAATATGAATTAAACTAGAAACTTACATCAATCAATGTTGCTCTAATGCAACTCTTCCTATTTCTAGTGCATCATATTAATAAATAGACTATTTAGCAACAATTATACAATTTAGCAACAAGTAGGCATTGAAATAGTAAATAGAGCCTAGATTTATCTAAGCCAAGGTATTCCAAACAGCTAAGATAAGCCTCTGTTTTGATGGGCTTCATTCTCCCCATCACAGGCTCTTTATACATCAGCACAATTAAAAATGCTCTATTTTGCCACTCTCCACAGACACATACGCTGAGGTGAAAGGATGAAATGCACAAAAATTAAATTGGTGTCGATAATACTTTCTTGACTTGTAGAACAGGAACCAATGTCTAACATGGTCTTGTCCTACATGTTTTAATTATCATGCAAGATAAAGTAGTTTTTACTTAATAGTGGCCTGGCATTTAACAAACAAACAAACAAAAAGTTTTCATCACATCTTAAGCATGCTTTCAAGAATTAAGACAGTTAATTCCTAAACAGAGGAGAACATGACAAACCTTAGTGTTAAGTGCAACCTGTGGTTCTTCTCCTGAAGAAGTTCTTTTACAGTGAACATCCCAGAACCCAACAAATACATCTGTAAGAAGATAAGTACTGAAATTGTATTTATTTACCTTTACAATGAAAAAAGGCTTTGTCCACAACACCAAAGCCCAAAATACAATGATTATGCACAGAAGTCTGAGAACAAAAATATCATTACATATGCCCATGTATATTAAACCCCTTTAAAATTTAATAAATTTGGTAATTTATCAGAAATCCTTTTTCTACTAGAGGACAATAAGCCCTTTTCTTTCTCTAGGATTTGAGGGGAGGCACCTCAATATATACAAGCTTAGGCCCAGCAATACAGGAACACTGAAAGCAATGACTGAATGGGACTCAGACTGACTAGGTTGACACTTCATTGTCTCTCCCTGACCCAAACTTGGCTCCTCCTGAAGAATGCACCTCCCTGGGAGGTATTCCTTTTTCCCCAGAGCCTTCCCATGATGGCATCTCTACAGAGATGCCCTGCTACTCCTGAGGAAGCCATAGGAAAGCAGGCATGTGGGACCTGAAACAGCAATCTGGCCAACAGTCCAGAGTGAATTGCCCACAGATCCAAGTAGTTACCTGGGAGAGCTGGCACTTAGACTTTTTTCAGTAGGGCAATAAATCTTACACCTGAACAAAATCACTACGGGATCAGGGCAGGGGGATTTCTGAGAGCAACGTGAAAAAATTATCTGGGTAAAATAGCCCAGAGAATCTCTGTGTCAGGAAGCCAAGTGCATGGATGCTCTCCTGAAAGCCATCTTCTATTCAGAAACAATCTCCTGTTTTGTAAAAACACTCATAAATTTTTGGTATTGTGGAATTCTAGATACTGGTAGTAATAAGTGTCTTTGAGACAACAAAGAACCATTTTTCATAATGAATTAGAAAGTGCTCCAAAACAGTTAAGTTTCCTCTGATGTTTTTCACCTTGAATTTGAACTCATGTCCCCTGCTAAGAAAAAGGTGGCTTTAGCGTGGGCTCATTTTTTACTAAATTAAGTTCTGGACACTGAAATTATGATTTTTCCATTATTTTGGATTAAAAACCTTTAATGGCAAGTTGTATCTTACAATTTGTGATCCTCTGCAAAAATACTAGAGAACCCCCAGGACTCCAGGGGACTTTTGTTTTCTCTTCCTTCCATTTCACACAACATGGATTAGAGGCCGGTAGCAGCCTCTGGTAAAAAATCTAATCTGCCTGACTTTGTCACCAGCTTGCATCTAAATTTTAAGCAGGGAGAGAAGTAGACTTCTAAGGTCCTGAAACAGACTTCTAAAGTTCCTAAACTTAGACAGACATGATTGCTCCCTGTGCAAAACTTCCACCAGACTGTGCCTACTACACACAGAACTTAGCAGTTCCATTTATAAGGACTGTTTCATCATGGGCCCAACATTTTGGCACAGGTTAGAGGCCTCGGTTAGGGGTACCAGATCCCATCTGTTATCTAGTTCAGTAAAGAAGTCCACAACAGAAAAGAACAAGTGACAGAACCTCTTAATTTAAATCAGTGGTTCCCAAACTTGTTGCCAACAAGCTTTTTTTGAGAAAACTGGCAATGCTCCCCACTCTGCCAAGTCCATCTTGCAGCATTTGTCCCTCCTTCCCCTACCCATGTTGCTTTCTCTAGGATAAATGCCGCTAACCCTTTGCTTTCTTCCACAAAAGTTACTAGTTTTATCTCCTCTTGTTCCTTGCTCCACCCTGGCAGGGGATGCAACAGAAGAAAGAAAACTTACTGTTCCCTGAGATCTATCTTTGACATCGTACACGGAAAGTTTGATTTGTGTCATTTGATTGATAAGAGAGTCTTGGAAAAAGGCAATGCTGCTTAGAAAGATAGGATTACTTGTTCCCTGTAATCATAAACAAAAAATGCAGAAATTAATGCAAGGTGATATTTTTCAGGAAGAAATACTTCTTGTGTTAGCTTCAATTTTAAATCTAATCCAGGAGTACCTCATCACTTACCTCAATAATTTCTGTCTGTGCATGCTTCGTCCAGAACGCCTGAGGAGGTGTAGTTACACTCACTGCTACAAAACTATTTGGTTTTCGATCTAGCGATGGAGTTAGCAGCTCACTGCAAGCTTTAGGTATGCAATAGATAAATAAATTTAGATTCAGGATCTAGACTAAGACTCTGCATTTTTATAAAAGCATATTATACACCCTGAACAATAAAGCCATGGAGGGCCTAATATTCATTCTACTGCCACACTCTAAAGGCAGACATCACTCACCTTTGTGCATGAAAACAGTAAACGTGCAATCAGATCAGCCTGGCTCCACGCTGTAGAGCTGTAATTTAAACTTGTTCTCTTCTAACACCTGCCTATCCACCCCACTGGCACAGCTCATTAGAGCAGCGCACATGCATGGGTTTTCCTCTGGGAATCTCATGAGCATGGCTGCATTTGATTTGAAGTCACGCTCCATTAAGCCCATTACCAAACGGCATTTTGCCATGGAGAACCAACAGAAGTGCTTGAACGTTGATCAAGCAGCACTACTATGAGGACAACTAGCTTGTAATTGTAAACGGACAGTAATTTATTTCCTCTAAAATGTTATTGTGAGTTCAACTGCTTGAAGGGGACTATGGTGAGTAAGAAACAACTACCAAAGATTTCAGTGAGTGACTCTACACAATTACTTTAAACTTCAGAGCCAAATTCTCCCTAGATACAGGCAAGTACAGCGTGGTCTGAATGTGCTTCAGCCAGATGCAGAAAGCTAATTCTAAAATTTACCTGGGCAAGCAAAATGTTAAAATGTACACTGAACAGCTTTGCAGTTCTAGATATTTTGAATTTATCTGAAAATATTTAAAGTACCTTATTCAGCTCAAAGGAGTTCTTAAGATTACTGTTCACAGCACAATTATATACATCTGAGAAAGTTTTCTGATTTGTCATTTCAAACATACTGTTAAGAGCATAACCTTCCAAACATTAGTCCACTATTAAGCCAAGAAAATCATGCTGCAGTTGAAAATGTAGACTGAATTTTCACGAAGAAAATATTTTTCACTTAATTCTTCAAGTGAGGTCACAAGCTTCTTGTCCAAATTTAACCATCCCAGAAATTAGGTCACTTCTGCATCTCACATTATCACTTGACAGCAAAAACCACAGGAAACAAGGTATCTGTAATAGTTGGTAATGCTTAGAAAATATTCTGTCCTAAAATGGTGTTTCCAGCAAATCTTCAGTTTGCTTGAAGACCTGAACTGCTGATATACTGAAGCTGAAGATAGTTTCACTGTATCTTCACTAAACAAAATAAACATTTAAAAATAACATTCACATAGTAAACATTTAAAATTTTATAGGACAGGTGTTTTAATTACAGACTTTTAAAAACATCACAAAATCAAATTGCTGGCTGCTTATCAAAAGATACTGTATAGGCAGCAAGAAAACTGTACCACATCTCCATAAAAATCAAAGCGAATTTTCAATTCTTACTATATGAAAGGCACTTCAAAATCAACAATTAAAAAACTGCACACATACTCAATAGCATTTATCACCAAAATTAGCATAAAAATCACTAAGCCTACCTAAACTGAACTCTAAAATCGGCTCATCTGGATCCTGAATGTTTCCTGTAAATCAGAAAAATTAACACAAGATTAGCCAGTCATTGCTGTCATGTGAATCCTTTCCTGAAGGTGCAGGCATACAGAGAAACAAATTAAATTTTATAGAAAAATTTAATATTTTTAATTCAATGAACCATGACTGATATTTAAAATACTGATTAGCTGATTTTTGGTATCTAAAAATTATTTGAAAAACCTGAGATGACCTCATTTCATAAAACATGTTAAAATATGTAAAACTATGCAAGATTATATGGAATATGGGAATATAAAATGCCCAATGTCAGTAGAAAATAACAGGATTAAAGCCACTTAGTGTCTGAGCCACTGTTAATTCCAAATTATTAAATCAGATACGTCTCCTCTGTGATCAGTGAATAGGGAGAAGTTTGAAAGTACCTGTCTCTCACTAATCAAAGAAAGCCTCCAGGGGTTACAATCCTAATATACTCACCATAAAAGATGAGGGAGATAATTCTCAGTTCCCTGAACTCTCTTGAAAATTTTATACAATGTCAAACAAGGAGGTTGCTAAGACACTTCCTCAACCTTGACATTCTTTTGTTTTTTCTCCCTGTTGCTTATTTTTGGCTGATAAACATAACTGCACAAAATCTAGTTTAATTTCTTTTTTTATTCCCTCTCCAATTTTAATGTTTTGTCTATTTTGAAAATGGCAAGTTTGAGATTTTTAAATCTTTTAATATAATTGCTTTATGTCATTACCTCCAGATAACCAGACACATCTAAATCTTCTAGCAATTAAAAGAAAAAAACAATGTTAATACAAGGTAGATTCTGAAAGGAGCAGCAGAGCAATAGCTGGCATGAAGGTACATACCTGCTAGAGAAAGGCCTAGCATGTCAGAGGTGACATCAATGGTGGAGGCCCGTTGCACGGTGCGGGATTTTGCACCGTGGCGGGGACTGTGTTCTCTTGCTGTCATTTTGTCATGAAGAACTCTTCTTTTCTTGCTGCTTGGCTTTGCTGATGTTTGTCTTACAGAGTAGCAGAGTGCAGCAGGTTGTCTCCAATTGCTATTCCTCTAACATTACCATGCTAAGCAATAAAGAGAGCAAAAACATACACCAAAATTTTAGGTCACTATCAATCAGCTACTGTTTATTTTTAACAGCAGCAAACCTACTGCCATAAAATTGCCTCAGACCATTCAAAGAAAACGCTCAAGGCAGAGCCAATGCACAGTAACTCAATTTGCATGAACTGTACATCTGTAGCGTTTCACTGCAAATTGTTGAAGACTGTACCACATGTAAGAAAGGCTCTTCTGTCAGAGAATGGGAGTTGAAAGAGACTTGTTAACAGACCAGCTGCTCTTCTCCTTTGTCTAAGTTATTAAACCATCCTTAATGAAGTTTCCTGGTTTTCATAATCCCTGGGGAGCACAAGTAAATTTGTCAGATGGGGCCTCTGCCTGCAGAGGTAGGACAAGGGATAAGGACAAAGGGACAACGGGTCGGCAGAACGTAGAACAAAAGGGCAGGAAATGTTAGTGTCAGCACACTGTGTCGTTCCAGGCTCTAATGCCATGAGAAAAGGATATTGAAAACTATAAATAAAACCTACTGGGCCAGAGTGAGGATGAAATTCTGGGATGGTGATGGAAAGAAAAAGCAAAAGGAGATGCCTGTGATGTGGCACACTGCAGCACCTGAGCTTTTCCTTCACCCTACACTTTATTGTTTGCAGACTTCCCTTACAGTTGTTCTTCCCCTCACAATGCCTATAAAATGAAATGTTATGCAAAGAAAGCAGCATACAGCCTATAGAAAATTTGGTTACATTGTTAAATGTGGTGCTTTTGGTTTGGCTGATAAATTTGAATGTTCCTTCTGTCAGCCACATGAGCACTGCAGTTATGGAACTTTTGTATTCATTTCATACTATTATGACAAACTCCATTCATTTAGGAAGTAAGATTAGGAGCAAAATCTGATAAACCTGAAAGGTAGTAATACAGTGACTAATTCCTCTTAGATTGAGGGACCTAACAATGCGCAAGATGCATTCTAATTAAACAAAGCACCTAGTTTTTCCTTCTTTTTCAAATAGGCATTTTAAAACTGTCTGAAGGCCTCTGAAGAAATTTTCAACCTAACTTAAGTCTCTAAATTTACCTAGTCAGCATCTCCCTCTGGAGGGCTTCAAAAGAATCTCCTTCTTTCCACAGGGAACTCAAGCATCTTAACTAGCACGGGTTCACTGGACATCCACAATTCAGATGCAAGTTAAGTATCTAAGACAACTGAATTGAACACAACCCTGGCCATCTACATGAGCTTAAGAATGAGATTCTAAATGGGGAGCTCATTCTAGGGAGGAAGAAATTTGGGCCGTGTCCACCAGATGGGCCAGTCTATTGCTACTCAGAACTAATAATTTGCCTCAGTGATTCGACTCAGTTTTTGTACAATATGTCATAAGCCAATTCCGAATAGGAAAAGAATAAATTCTTGAGTGGAAGAAGCAGAAATTGAGAGCTCTGAACGTCCCATTCCCAAAAGCTTTGAAACTCAGTGACAGCATACAAAACAACGCTCTGCTTATAGATAAAATTTATGACAACCAAAAATTAAAGCAGGCAGTTTTCCAGAATCACAGAATAGTTGAGGTTGGAAGGGATCTCTGGAGTTCATCTAATCCAACCCCCCTGCTCAAAAGCAGGGTCACTTTGACAAAGTTGCTCAGGACTATTATGTCCAGTTGGTTTTGTACAAGTGGTTAAGTGGCTAGTGAATCACCGGTCTTTCTCAAATAGTACTGAATGTCCTAAGATTTAGTCAAACTTCCATCAAAATTCTTTGCCAGTTTCCAAGTCTTTCCATTCTAACTCTTCTTCCCTTCTTTCAGCAATAGGTTTTCCTTGGCTTGTTCTTTATGTAATGTGACATTTAATGGTTTGTAAGTCCATTAAACCTAACTGCCTAGTGAAACAGAACACCTACAGAATGTGCTTGCAGAGATTTAGGCAGGATGCCATAGCCCCTTCCCCCAAATCCTACAAATGCCTTATTAGAGAATAACTAACATGCATATAGGTACAGTTAGGTGAAAGACTCCAGTTGTTTTTCAGCTAAAAACCTCTGTAGTTGCTGACATTCTTAAAAAGGGTCAATTCTTGAGAAGTTAAAATAGGGTCAGGTATTTTCTTTGTTTTGAAACTATTTCTATTTAAATATTACTGAGCCAAATAATTTTCAAGGGCTAAGTTCTCAACTATTCATTTCAATTGCAATATTAATTTCTTATCTATTGATATATTTTTAATTTACTTACACTGATCATACTTACAGAGGGCTCTTTTCCTCATGTGTAGAGGGACTTTGCATATGATAACATCAGTTAAGTCCACATCTGAAAAATTAGCAAAATAATCAGCATAAATAAGCAATCTTTTTATACCACATGAATCACAAACAACAGGAAGATACCATTCTCAGATTAACCTTAAATTTAACTTCTGATTACTAGCTCTCACATTAAAGTTTACTGAAGATAGAAAAGGAGTATGATCCTCTGCCAGACCTCATCTAGGACTAGTCATAGCAATAGCCAGTCAGAGAAGGAACACAAAGAAATAAGCTTAGACTGAAAAGGACTGACTTCGGGTCAGCATTTGGTGAGTGGGTGGAATGGCTGTAAGAAACATATGTTAACATGTTTACTGAAAGGCTTGGTGCTATTAAGAAAAATTAATGTATATGATATGTTGAGTATGAGACAGCATTTGTTACTACGCTTGCTTTTCTATAGTTAAACTTTCAGAATTTTGCTGTTTGGAAGAGTTATAATTGCTGCTGTCAGGAGAAACAATCCTGTGTTAAAACATGGAAGTTCACAAGATCAGGATGTAGGGCTCTTTCTCCATTGGGTGACATTACTATGCGAGGTAGGCTTCTACAAACAGCTAGCAATAAGCATACAGGAAAAGTGAATTATTTTTAATCCACTACAGGTTAACTGAAGTTTTGTATTTGCTAGTGGTACCATCTCATTCAAGTACTTTTGCATTACTAGGATATGCCTTTTAAGACCTCCCATGTATGCCACACTACAATAAAAGAGATGGGGAAGTCCAGTCTGAGCTTTCTGATTTAATTGCCAACCCTTACCATTTACCCAAGACTGCTTAAGGTTTGAGCTCTTATCACTTATGGAAAGGGTTTTATCTCACTTAAACTGCATAGGAGGCAGGTATCTGATCTCAACTCACTACCTAGGTTCTCTATATAGTTAATGGTGAGACATAGGCACTTCCAGAGAATGAGTAACCATTTTCCAGGGTAGGTGGGATGAATCACCCCATGAAGATACCTCTCTCTCAATCTAATTATAGAAATATATTAGATGACTAGCTTAGGCCTGACACTGCAGCTGGGCAAACTGGATCCCTCCCACAGTTGTGTTAGCTCAGGCAGGGATGACTTCCCTCTATTCACTGCATAGCCTGACAGACCCAAACGTCAGGTGCTCTGATCACTCCCTTGAATTACAGTGTTTTCAACCACTACAATTTTATGATCATGTTTTTGATAGAAACCAAAGGAGGTAGGAGTCCTATCAAATTAAAGGCAGTATTAACACACCAGATAGTTTCGCAT
>VZTV01095106.1:546-31327 GCA_013400875.1 Anhinga rufa
TTCTACTTATGTACTTCAATGGTCAAATAATGGATAAACAAAGAGTTGCGAATCACTTATTAGAACACTGAGAAGAACAAAGGAGAGAGTAATTGCTCCCTTTCAAACCAGTAAATGGAAAATATCCAGTAACAAATAGTTTATGTGTAGTCTAGTTAAATACAAATGTTTTTTAATGAAGAAAATTAAACCTTTTTTAATGTTAGTTTGACTTAGCTGTTCTAAATCTTCTGTTCTCAAACAGTTCTTTTCAGCTTTGAATTTTATGTTTTATCTTCCTGTAAACATGGATTGTTTTTTAGATTGGAAAATTCCATTTTCCCTCTTGGTAAGAGAATGTATTTATCTGATATGAAAGGTAATTCTGAGGTACTGATATGACATGGGAGGGAACAGGTAAATGACTTTCCCTTGAGTGATGATAGCTCTTTTGGTTTTGCTTATCAGATACAAATAATTGATTTTCTTCCAGTTTTTTTATTGCCACTTCTTACATTCTTAGGAATAAAGGAGTCTTCTGACTAGTGGAGAGTTATTTAATTATGGTGAAATAAAGACAAATACTGTACTACGGTTGATAGCTTATTCCACTTTGCTGAGATAGAAGAAATCAATGTTAGTTTGAAGGGTATTTCTCCCCTTGCTAGCACTTCACTCCCCAGGTACTTCGGTCTTCATCTATCCCTAGGAGACATCATGCTGCTGCTGCTGTGCAAAGTGGTGGTGGATGTAGCAGGACAAACTATTCCTTCAAGTCCATGATGTTTTATGTAAAGAAGATCAGTAGATATGGATCAGAAAAGCAAAATTAATAAAAGTTTTCAGCAACAATGATAAAAGTCTTCACAGAACTAATTTAACAGGAGTTTGGTAGCAAGACAATGTGAGAGCTGCAGGCAGCTGCACATTGATACTTCTGGAAGGTAACAGCCACCCAGAGAGAACCGAGAGAGCTAATCAAGGCCTTATGCATTCACAAATACTGAATTGTTGATATACGGCTCATAAATCAAAAGACGGACCAAACTCCCCCTGGGTTTTCATTAATTAATCCTGTGGTTTAGGGACTGATCTTTGGATTTTCATCGTCTGAATCATGAGACATTCAGGTTGAGAATATTGGAAGAACTAATTTATTCCTGGGTTTAGGGCTTTCATAATCTTCACCTGACCTTTAGTGTCCTGCCTCCTCCTATATTCAGCTGATAGCCTTCATTTGTTCCTATTGTGATGGATAAATAAACTGAAACCTTCATTCAGTTTTCAGTGTCAGCTTGCTGTCTTCGTTAAATGCAAGATAAACCTATGCTCCCTCTTCCTTCATAGGAAGACAAAAATTGACATCCTGAATATTCAAGCTCAGTTTGCAATACTTCTTGTCTGGACAAAAACTAGTGTGTTTCCAGCTGTGTTAAATAAAGGACAGAAATAAATTGCTCTGTTTACTAAGTAGATAAGTTCCTTCAGCTAGCAGCATGTCTCTCTTCCTCCACTCTCTGAATCCCTGCTCCAACACAGCTGTCTTTAATGCACTGTGAGATCTGAAGAGTCCCGCTCCCCACCCAGGCATGTCAGTCACCTTCCTCATCTGTGGCACAAAGATGTAGGCAGATGCCTGGCAGCACAACCCAAATGGTGTGAGATGGATTAGTTGTGGCAGTGTCGGTCCTGTTGTTCTGGTTACTGTGAAGTGACAGCAGAGTGGAGAGGTTTGTCTTTCACACTGAATGTTCTGATACACCCAGTGCTTTTATTTTTAGCACGTGTTTGTGGAAATCAAGCCTTCCCCTCATTTTCCAATATAGAGACATCAGCTCCCCACCCTATTACATTAATGCTAATACTGGTTTTTGCCTATTGTTTATTATTCTGTGACGTTTCATTGTTGTTTTTGATGCTGATACCCTAGTTCAAATTTATGATGATGATCATAGGTTAGTTAACACTAAGTTTTTAATACTGTCCATCAGAACAATATGATTTGAAAGCATCAAAATTGGATATTTTTTCTTGTAGATCCTTTTTTTTTCTCCTGTTGTCTGGTAAGGTATTTTTTCTGTGTCTGTAGTCAAAAGAACTTGAAAGTAAATGGAAACATTAACAATTCATAGAAGCCCTCCTTGGTTTTATTCAAAAGTAACTTTTCTTTTTCACAGGAAAGTCGAGTGTTAAGGACGGTACCTTTGCTAGCAGCTTGCCTCCCTCCAGACAAATGTAAAATTTCGGTTGGTCGACGTTTTGGTGAGGACAGGTGAGCAGGATTGCTGTGCATTTTCTGGTCCTCTGTAAATTATGGGGATATTTTTTCAGTGTTTTTACTTATACTCAACAGTGTTCTTAATTTTTATTTCAAGTGTGCATATTCACTTTTGATAAAGCTTCTGATTTCCAGCAAAGATAAATTATGTATAATAGTCAGAAACATTTGATATGTCTTCCTCTAGATTGTAGCTTTTACTGTCTCAGTTTTGTTCTCTTGGAACGTTCAGGTGGTTACTCTGCAACTCTCAGCTTTTTGCAGTTTTGTTCTTACCTGGTACTAGGTTTGCCTTGCTATTTTCTGTGGTTCTTTTCATATTACATTTGTTTTTTCTGACAAACCATTTGGTGTTACTGAAATATAAGTAATAGTTTTTACTTGAGAAGGGAGTCCAGTGGTGAAAACCTCTTAGAGAATATATTTTTTCAAATCCTTTCCTCTTCCTCTTAAAATTAATTATAAGAAAGTGTAGCATTCAGAATTTTTAAAATTATTTTTTATTACGCTGAGACCTTGGACAATATTGGTCTCCCACGTAATCTCTTTAATCTTCATTAGATGAAGCTAAGTATTAGAAACCAGTTCTTGGTACAAATGCCAATGAAATTTTAGTACATTTCAATATAAGCAAATAAAATCATGAATACTGATGAAGGACATTAATTTTAAAATTCAGTTTAATCTTTGGAGAAGACTTTCTGTAGAGTTCAGTGAACAAAAATGTCAGAAGGTGATTCAGAATGGTGTTCTTTGTGCTACCTGTGTAGTAACTAGAGCACATTAGAAATACATTGGTTTTCTGTTATTCTTCTATGATAATAACTATAATTATTAATCTAAGAAGTTCCAGGGAAATTGTGCTGTCTTCCCATTAAACCTGAAAATGAAGCAACTTTTCATACTGATGTGCACAGGGCGGAACACTATCAATACAATCTGCTTCTAGTAAATCTCCGTAGAGTTTTTTTTAGAAGTGATGATTATAGTATTAAAGCTCCTTCAAGTTTGAATCCAGAGATCTTTCTCTAACCTAAAGGATCCTCTAGGTCAAAACCAATTGTGGAACATCTCAGCCTTGGAATAGTTTAAATAGATTCATAATTACCTAGTTCCTATGGATTTTTTTTTGCCATAAAATATACTGGAGCTGGTGAAAGAAATGAAAGTTTTCCTTAGGTTAATATGAATTTTGGTGATCTGACTTACCTGGATGCAGGGCTAAAAGTAATTAGGTAGTAGTCATGGCTCCAGTCTGAAGTATCTGCAGTATGCCTGCTTTGCACTGTGGATGTGAGACAGCAGAAATTGAGAGTGCTCGGTCATGGAGTTCATTCCCAACCTTTCTGGGAGGAGGAAGGATGAGAAGGGGAGAAGACTTATTTTCTAGCTTTGGAATGTGTTATTTATACATTTTTTTTTCCTTAGCTATATATGCATTCTGCCAATGTTTTAATCCATATTTCTTATTTGTAACTAGCACTTGGTACTTGACTAGCTGGTGAGAGGATTGTATCAGTGTTATTTTGGACTTCTAGCATCCTTTCAGGCCATAAACTGGGTAGATGTGTTCAGGGAGCTCACATTAATCACCTGCAATGACCTAAGTTCCTTCCCTGTTGTGGTGTGCTCTAGGNNGTAGAAACATCTCAGTGTTTACTGTGAATGGGGAGGGCTGTACTGGTCCCTGCCCTGCTCTTAAGGTGAAAATCTCTGCTAGTGGGACTTTTAAAGCCTCATAAATTGCAGTGGTTCAGCTCATGTTTTATGGTATATTAAACTAAACAGAGCTTGGGTTTTTTCTGTTTTTCTCAAAAGCCATGCTGTCTGTAAGCTATTTGGTAGCAGCTGTACAAACAACTTAACTTTGCCCCATGTCAGGGGAAGACTTCTGTCTTTGTTGCTTTGAAGAAAAAAATTATTAAAGAGTGCCTGCTGATACATTTTATCAGTATCATTGTTTTGAAGCATGGTAGTGGCCATATTTTTATTATCATGGAATCCAGCAGCTCTGGGCAACAGCTCTGAAAATGTAGAACACTTCAAGGTAGCCTTTGGGAGCAGAAATAATTATCATTATGATTTTGAGTGAAAATTAAGCCATATGCAGCAGCTGATATTTTTTTAAAGTCTCTATCACAACAGCTCTAGCAGTGGCATACCAGCCAGCAAACTGACAGTTGTTAATCTGGAGCTGCCAGAAGAGTTCTGCTTTCAGGTGACAATGAACATACTATCTGAGCTGGGTAGCTCTTTTGGTCTTCAGTGCCCCCCTCTTGAAGGGGAAGGCAAGTTTGTACGTTAATTTTCATCATTTGTCTTAGCACTACAAAATTATATTTTTCCTGTGCTTTGCAATCAGCATCCAAAATTAATGAGGAGCACAAAGGGATTTCATAAGGAGCTCCACACAGAACTGGATGCTACAGAGTAACTGGGATGATTTGAAAGCTTAAAATTTAGGCCTCTGATGTTTATGACAGTAAGACTGGAAATCAGGACTTTTAAAACTTATTTTTGGGTGAATGAGTAAACATAAAGCATATTTTTTTTCCCTTTAGCGTTTCCTCTACCCAGTTCCACCTTCTTGGGTCACCTTTTCTTGTGATCGAAAACTGATACACAAGTTATGTTGATTACATATACTTTATTCTTGATCGACCTATACTACAGAAAAGCTAAAGAACCAACTTCTGGAAGTCTTTCCAGAAGTAAACAGCTAAACAAAGCTTTTTGAAATTGGTATCTTCAACATATAATTGATTCAGTAATGGCAAAGATAAGAAGTGATTAATGAAATTGTTTTTAAGAGCTAATTTGGGATTTTTCCCAGTCTTGTCCATTCTTCCTGCAATCTGGCATTTCAATTCTACTGAAAGTATGTAATATTTGCATGGTGACTTGACTCATCAGAGGGCGTTTCTGAATTAAAAGAGCAGTTCTTTCTGTTGGTTATCTGTGTTTTGTTTTCTCCAAGTACTCAAAGACTTCAACTTCTGACCTTTTTTGTACTGATTACGTTATTGTCAGATATTAGGGTTAATCTTTGATATGCTAAAATGATTAAGCTAAAAGTGAAGAGTTTGGCATGAGTACTTACAGAACAGCAGTACTGTAAAAATAACACTTTTGTGAGTTGTTAATATTTTCTGTTCAACTCTTTTTATAGATTTACCATGAACCCAGTATCATAGTAGCATGGCAGGCAGGGGTGTGGGAGGGTGGGGTTAGCATCACTGCCAGATTGGAAATTGGATTTTATGTAGAAGTGTAAAATACTTCTTTGTGTGCCTGACATACCTTATTAGTATAGATGGTGAGCCTGTTAAATATAGGCAACTTTTAGACACTGGCTAGAAGGACAGCATAAGCAAGCAGAGGGCTCGAATCACGTATACTGAAATTTTCAAAACTTCTATGCAAAGCAAGCTTCTTTACTTGCACGAGCTCAGGCTGATTCCATGGTAACTGGAGTTTTCATGTCTGACTTTGTGAAGTGATCACATACCATGTAGCAGACACTGAAAAATTGATAGTGAGGATTAGCCAGACTTAACAAAACTGTGTGGTAGGACTCTGGTTAATTTCTAAATTGGCAGTAGTTTTAGTTATTTCTGTTAATTTCTGTTATAGGCTGTTGTTTTTGTGGTGTTGATGCTGCAAAACACAGGAGTATATAGAATAATTACAACTTTGACTAAATATGTTTTACCAATAATTTTACTAGAGACTGTTCTAACAGCCTGTACCTTAGATGTTTGAACCTTTTTGAAAGGAAAATATGAAAGTTAGTTAATAGTGATTTCTCAGAATAATTTTATCCTGTATTTGTGAAACCAATTGATTTTAACTGTTTGTAATCAGCTTCATTAGGAAGCTGGTAAATATTTTCATGGTAGGAAAATATTTATATACTTTTTTTTATCATTTTATCTATTTTATTTTATTCCTCTCTTACTTAGAAACACTGCTTTTGTCATGACCGTAGTTGCTGTTTGCTTCAGGTCTTTATTTTTTTTTAAATAGTAGTTTTTGTACTGACAGCTGGTTCCATTCATATTGCTTCTTTTCTGCCTGTCAGCATTCAAATGTGCATAATTTATATATAATTTCCTTTCCCTTTCCCCTGTGTTCTTTGGTATGTTCAGGTGTTAGAAATTGCAGACATCTTTTGTCTTTTTTCCATTTTTTGCTTAAGTCTTTTAGCAGCACAAATTCAGATAGCATTTCCTAATTTTCCCCTCTTACAGTATCGTTTCATCTGATTATTTTACAAATCCCATACTGTTTTAATTAACTACCACCTATCCAAGACCTTCATGTTTGACTTAAAGATTTTAGGTCTTCCTTAGTTGGTGGTATCTCAAATTCTCCAGCATTAGTTAGAATAACTTCTGCTTCATAGCTCTTGATCAAAACCTGTTTTTATTATATCAGTATCTCGGCTCCAGTGCTTCTGCTTATCAAAGTCATATATAATTCTTCAAATGTAATGTTGTCTTAGATTTCTAAATACTCCCACCTCCCTTTGAGCAATTTCCAGCAGCTTCCTGCTTTCTGCTCCTAGTCTGTCATCAGATGATTCCAGTTTATCAGTGCTCATTGCCAAGATTGTCAGCCCCAAAGCTGCTTCCTGTTCTCCATTGGTACAGCTGACCTTCCCATCTATGGCAGAGCTTACTTTCTGTGCTCACCTTATTCTCTCCTTCAGTTGTGCTATCTTTGCAGCTAAGCAATTCTAAATTTTCATTTAAGTTAACCCAATGTATTTTTCAACCTACACTGCCACCATCAAGACTTAATTTCTTGAAACGTGCAGATCTTCCTCAAACTCTTTTGTGTCGTTCCTCAATACTGATGATTTTTCTAGGATAATATCAGTGGAACGTAGTAGTGTGGTTTTTGTTCTTGCTGTGCTGGCTTTCCTTTGTTCTGCTCTGCACTGGCAAAAGATGATATTTTTCTCATCCCTTCCTTACTTCTAGCTTAAGTATTTAATTTCTGATTTTTCTTGGCCTGGTCTCATGTCCCCTATTACCCATCTTTCAAAACTTTGTTTAAATCTTGGGATATTTTCTACATTTTGATATTCTTGTACTGTTTAGTTTCTGTCCCTCATAATTATGGCTTCAGAATGCTGTTCTTCTTTGGTTCAGTTTTGTATATTGGTTTCCAATAGGCTTACTTCTTTTCTCTGCATTTGATTTTTACTGATTATCTACAGACATGTGGTAGTATCTTGCCCAAATGGTGAAAACTTGCAAATCTGTGCTCTTTTGGAATAGAAGGAGAGGTCCTAATTCTCTGATATGTTCTGGTGACTGTTAAGCTTGACCTTACAATTCTTGTCTTGACTTTCATCTGTTTCAGATATTGTAGAATGCTTTTCTTTCACCTTGATAAACATAACAGTCTTTTCTCATGAAAGTCTATCCGAAACCCGATGAACAACTGTTTTCTCAGCTTACTGAACTGCTTTGTCCTGATTGTTTGACAAGTCAGGATGCTATCTCTTGTTGTCAAACTGAAAATAAGTCTGTCATTTTCAGAGCTTTTCTTTGCCTGGTGTCCTGTCATCCAACTCTGGAAATGTGTACTTTTACCCCCTGTTACTCAAAGGTGCCTGTTTCTTTTGGATTGTTGGCTGAATTTTTTCTGTGTGTCTGTTTATGCTTGGTTGATTGTCCTGGAAACACTTGCAGGGTTATTTAGTCTCTGTTTTATCTGTCCGAAAAACTCAATTTGTCATAAATTTTTACTATGTGCATGCAGAATCGTAAGTCAGGCTTCTGATATACTGAAAATACTTGAGGTTTTTGGTCCCCATTATTCTTACAGGTTTCTTATTCCTTTACTTAACCTGTTTTACATCTTGTTTGTTAATTACTTGAGAGGGACTAGATACTTTTGTTTTTAAAATTCCTCAGTGAACTGATGCCTAGCCTCAAAAAGTGAGGGTCTTCAGTGCTTGAATAATGAAAATGAATGCATTAGAATTTGTACCTGCAACTTGCATATGCAGTTGTACTATTATGTATGTATTTGTTATGCTAATATAGCAGGTTGTATTTTTAGTATGTTGCATGTTTGAGGCTTTCTAAGCACATTAGTGTGTGATTACATATGCAGGAACACACATAGCCTGAATCAAATTTGATCATGATCGTGTTGGCATGGGGACACTGAATGTCTATCCTTTTCTTCCTCCTTCTACTCCACCAGCTACATATGTGGTTTTACATAGAACTATTTAATAATTAATTGTAGTCACATGATGACACTTGGAAAATATTTCACTGAACTTCTTGTTAAATACCTTATTAAGAGAGGGCTGACTTATGCATTAAATGTTTCATCTAGGTCCCAAAGTTCTGATTTTGGGCATTGCCAGCAGTAAGTTTAAGTGTGTGCAACACCTTTTGGCAGAGCCTATTTCTTGTTTGCACTGAGAGAGCCTGTGTTTGCACTGAATGTACTCCAGGAAAGAAAGTTTACTGAACTTCCACTGTATTACGCTATTTTCCCCAAAATAAGACAGGGTCTTATATTAATTTTTGCTCCAGAAGATGCATTAGACCTTTTTTCAGGGGATGTCTTATTTTTCCATGAACAACAATCTACATTTATTCTTTAACAAAAAATCAACATTTATTCAAATATAGTCATGTCATCGCATTCTGGAACATCATCATAACTCTCCAAACCCTGAGTTCCATTATGAATTTCTTGTGACTCTATTTCCTTTTTCCAGTACAACAGTCTACATTTACTGATATTCATGAACAAAAATCAACATTTATTCAAATACAGTCACATATTTCCATCCAGACGAATTGCCAAGTACAGGTAACATATGCACTTTCATAACCAGTGGAGGGAATATAGGCTGAGGAGGCACCCCGCTGATCAATTGTCGTTTAGATCCTTGGCCCAAAACCACTGCAGTTTCATCCATAGCAATCATGTTGGAAAGTTGGTATTTAGAAAAGTCGATGCCATCAACAAAGGACTTGAATGCAAGTGCACGTTTAATAACTTCAGCATCTTCCAGCTTAAGCAGTGTTGTCGATCTTCTTGGAGACAGTTCACATTGCTGAAGGGTTGGCAAGTGCTGGCCTCGCACACACAGATGGGGTAGTCCCGCTGGCGTCACTCCTGCCACGGGCATGTTACGTGCTGCCAGGTCCCTCGGCGTTCGTTCCACTGCAGCCGCGGGTAGCGGTTGGCTCCCCCGGTGACTGGAAGCTGCCACAGCGCTCTGATATAATGGGCTTGGGAGTGGAGTGACACCAGCAGGACTACCTGAGCCGTGTGTGAGAGAGCCTGGCACTTGTCAACCCTATTGTTTTGGGTCTTGTAGGGTCTCTTAAGTGCGATTCTTTTGGGGGTGTCTGGTGAAGGGTCTGTCTGTCCTGCTGCATTCTATTGCTGATTGATTTTACTTTTTTACATGTATAGCTGCCTGGACACTATTTAAAGTGACTTTTTTAATGAACTGTAACTAGGGCTTATTTTTGGAATAGGGCTTATATTTGATTATCCCAAAATCGTGGAAAATCATGTTGGGGCTTATTTTTGGGGTAGGTCTTATTTTCAGAGAAAAGTATGAAGGTTGCACAGTAGCAATGATTAAGGTGATGAAGGGGAACCAAGATGCCCATTTGGTCAAGATACTGGCACACTTGAAAGGAAGATTACATGCAGAAGTCTGGCCAGTGAAATATATTCAACAATAAGTTTGCTTTATATGATCTAAATTTCAAGCCCTGCACTGAAAATGGAGTGCTATTGTTAGTACACCTGGTACAGTGAGCAAGGGCAATTAAAAAATTAAGAAGTGGAGAAGAGGACAGAGGGCATCTGTTGTCTCAATTTGCCTAGGTAATTATTCTTTCCTGAATACAGAGTTAAGGTGTAGTTCATATAGCTGGGCATACAACGTGCAGTATGGCTTTCTGAAACTGCAGTTACAGAAGCATTTTCATTTGATGCATGTCTATTAAGATGCTCTTTATAAAGAGATGATACTTCAAAAGAGGGGAAAGGTGTGTTAATGTCTTTTCCTAGCATTGTTCATACAACTGTATCTAACAATTGCAATATATTCTTTGAGCAGTAGGTTTGCTGTTCGTTATGGAAATACTAGGGGAAAAACAACTATAGTCTCATATTCATGAATAAAATATAACTTATGGGATTCATGTTCTTTTTAGGCTACTAATAATTTTTTTGCAGGCAATTGTTTTTGAATAATAATACTGTTTGTTCCGCTCAACAGGAATTTCTGGCATATATTGAACAGACATACCAACTGTATCCAAAGTCTAACGTGTCAAAAATTTGAATTATTTTAATTTGATGTCATATTTTATATAAACAGCCTTGTCAGTATTGCTTTTAAGTTTCATTTTATACTTTGTGATAGTTTGGAAGGGGTGGTTTTGCTTTTTTTTTCCTTCTTCTTCCTGAAAAGGCAATCATATTCTCAAACCTTCCCTCTTTGCAAATATTCACACTTCTGTAGTTTGCTAATTCTGTGCACTGTGATGAAATTATATACTCTAATGAATGATCACTAACAGAAAAACAGATGCAAGTATCTCTGCATCTACCACCCTGCTATTTGGGACAGTGAGGAGGCAATTACAATTTTATTTGCATTGATCTCTGAAATCAAGCTACACAAATCTCCAATACATTCTGCACAGTACAGTTGCCAGCTCTGCTACAGTTCAGTAGTTTAGATCAGAAATTAATTGGGGCACTTGGGAAAATTTGTAACTTCAACCAGTTTTGAAGTAATAAAGTGCAACTTATGTCTGTTAATTTTATAAAGCTGTTTGTGGTAATTACATACTGTAGCTATGGAACTTCTCTAGTGCTTGTTCACAAAAAAAAAAATACTCTTAGTGTATGAAATATCAAGTAATTGAGTTTTACCACTTCAAACTATTTACAAGATAAGTAAGGTTCTCTATTTGGGTAACTTCCTTCTAAGTTTTGTTGTCAAAACAAAACATGACACTTTAGTGTCATTAGGTTTATTAAACTAAGTTTGGACCTTTTTACTCCTTATGTCAATCAACAATGAGTAGATGCAGCCAGAGATCAGCCTGTCACAGCTTTTCTTGGTTCTGTGTATGAAAGTAATTAATGCTGATAACTGAACATGAGCTCATTTACATCCAAAACTGTACTTTACCACATCAAATTTCAGATTCCTCAATATAATTTGGATAAAATTTTCTCTGGCTATTTTTTCATTGAATATTGCAGCCTTCAGCTTTGTGGTCAGTCCATAGCAGTTCCTCTCTGCCACTCCTTACTCCTCCCTCTTTTCCTCTGCTCCAGCGTGGGGCTTCTCCACAGGCTGCAGCTCCCTTCAGGGCTTATCCATAGGGAACAGGCCTGCAGCTCCCTCTCTACCAAAACCTTGCCACACCAACCCAACACAGCATATGATCCTTCTGCTAATGTTTCTGTTCTTAAAGATTTTTGCTTCACAGTATAGAAGAGAAAGATTTGATAGTATGGGCTTTTTGTTTTCAAATGTGTGCTATTGCTTCATGCAGGGAAAGAACTGTGCAAGTGAATGGAGTGACCAGCGGCTGTGGTTCACCAGCAGTGTAAGAATAACGCGGTGGACTGGATTTGCCTTAGCAGGGTGATGCCTCTGGGCCTATCTCAGCAACAGCTTTGTGAATTAGTGCCAAAATTCGCTCTGAATTTTTTTTTGACATAGAGTAAAAAGTAGAAGTTATGTCATTAGTAATTTATTGTCTTTGTTTCACTTGGAAATAATTTGTTGTGAACACTTCATGTGACTAGTGAAATTAATTGCATTTAGCCTAAATTACAGACCAGAAAAAGGTGCTTACTTTCTTGAAGCAAAACTCACAACATTTTTAGAGAAACAGTAACGGATGTCATTTATTTTGAAGGGATGTTGTATTTCTAGATAGAGTAATTGTTGCTGCCATTTCAAATATGTGCTTTATGTTCCGGGCTTCAGTTTCTAATTTGCTTGGATATTATTGCTGTATTTAGAAGTTTTGTTCTGAATTATTTTCTCTGTACAATTCTCTGCTTCATTTTCTTTTTAAACCTTGAGCTAGAATTAAGGTATGGTATGACACTTTCCTACTATTCTGGGACTGCAGCTTTAGGAATTCCTTCCCCTCCCCTCCTCCTGCTTGGGCTTAGGGTATGTTTTGAGAATTTTTTCTCTACTAGAAGGAGTGGAAGATTATTTTTGTCTCTGGTGGTGACACTTCAAGAATTCTTCATCAGTTTCCTGGCTTCTATTTCAATTTTGTCCCCCTTCTCTCCAAAACAAGCACTTTGAAGAAGAGCTGGCTTTTAGAATGTATGTGGCAAACAAGTTGCAAATAATGCAATACAGATATTATAGAAAACAAATGTTTAATTTAAATTTTACAGACTTAGTGGGGGGAAAAGGAATCTTTTTATTGAAATTAAGGTTTTAAGATTTTTAGAGATGTTAATGGGTGGCTAGCTTGCGTTACGTAAAAGGCATCTTAAGACTCCATAAAAGTTCTATAAAAGTCTGTTAAAATTACTGCAGTTTCTCTGGCTGCCTTTCTGTACAAGTCCTACATGCTGCTTGAGAGAGGATTAGACTTCTTATCTGGGTGTATTTGCTGTGTAGAGGAGAAGTGATTTAGCCTGCGATTATGACTTCTAGGTATTGCAAAGTACTGCTGTCTAGGTTTCTCTGCAGTTAATTGCTTAAAGAAGCTGGGAATAACTTAACCAAATGATTGCTGCTGCATTTCTGTAGAAAGGATACTAATTTTCTTAATAAATTGGCTTTCTTGCTTTTTTCCATGATGCTACATAAGCCAAGATTTTGGAAAGTTTTATGTTGTATGAGCAGTAGATAGGAAGAGGTTACTGAATGCAGTTTAAGGGAAAAAAGTGTCCTTTGTTAGAATGTGGAGACCTGTGTTCTAGTGTGTAAGAATCTGCTGTTGTTGTTGGTTGGTTTTTGTTTTGGTTTGGTTTTTTATTTTATTTTTTTTTTGCAGAGGGGAGAGGTCAATAAACTCTTTTCATCAAGGAAAGAAAGTCATTAAATATTTGAGGGAAATGGTATTGAGGTCCACTGACAAAGCAAAAACTTGCCAAGATAATGGCTCTGCTTTTCATTTCTTGATTGGACTGTACCTTTGGCTGTCATTGCATACATTTTTCAAAACTAATTGCCCATGTTACTAAATATGACTGTTGGCATATTAGTTAAAGTCAGGTTTTTAAATGTTGATATTGGTTGAAAACCATTTTTCTAGAAAAACCTATTAGTACCCTAATAGTACAGATGGGAAGTGGTTTTCCTTTTATTACTAGCTTATGTTCTATTTTTGTTTTAACTGAAGCACAGTACATGAGAAAGGAGAAGTAAATTGAAATTGGAATCATAGAAGACAATAAAAACAACACATTATTACCCATTATTCCTTTTTATTCTAGTTTATTAAATGTTGCAGGCCAGCTCCACTTATGACAGTAATAAGAAACTTGGTATCATGTACTACGGTCCTGGTACAGACAAACTGACCTTTGTTATATTTGTATGTTTATTCTGTAAAAGCTGATGTTATTTGGAAGTATTGGTAATGACCGTTTTTCACTGGGGAGCTTACCAGAGTTTTTACTAACAAAGTATTTTATATACAGGTTTTTGTGCCTTTTTCCCTAGTAAATGGTAAAATATTTAGTTGCAGAATTACAGGTTTCCAAACCTAAAAAATATTTTTCATTATTTGATCTTTCAACTGAAGATAATTTGTTTATACAATCAATCTGTTTAAAAGGGACGGAAAAAATCCAGATTGTATTAGAGACTAAATGTCATTTATCTACAAAAAAAAAGAGATATCTAATATTAAAACATAATTTTTTTCTCTTGCTGGCTATCTCTTATGGTTCAGTCCTGAACCCCAGGGACTATTTTTGAGTGTGGAGATGATATAGGGTTGTTGCCTTTATTTTTATTCATTTTATTACCTTATAGGAATTGTGGGGATCAGTATTCCTACAGTCTTCCAAGTGCAGAAGTATTGAGAGAGGCAAAGGCACCTGCTTATGACCAAGGTGAAATAGTAAAAGTGATGAGAAAAACTGAGACGTTCCCATTAACATGATGGTTTTCCACAGATAATAAATTAACATCTGTTCTGTAATATTAGTACTGTTTGCTACCAGTTTTAAAAAATTTGAACACTTGCCTTTTGCACTGGCGAAGTTTAATAGATCCCTGTTGAATTAAGACCACTTAGAGAGTTTGAGAGAAACTGAGTATAGATGTGTAATAAAAACGTTTATGATACAAAACCGGATTATAATGAGGTAAGATAGTGTTTAAATTACATATCTCAAGAGCATGCATCCCAGAACTAATGAAATGCTACTTGTCTTAAGCACGATCCTGAGAATGTATGAATCTGCTATTACAGAGTGGTTGGATACAATTCAGGCATGAATGAAAAATCTGAATAGCTCTGCTTAGAGGAGATTGTCAGACTAAATGGATTTTATAGGCCTGCAGTGCCAGCTGCATACCAAAACTAAGGCTGAACAGTGGTTTGTATGAGAAGCAAGTATTGCAAGTATTTCTCTGACAGAGTTCAAGACCATAATTGCACCTTAAAACATAGCTTTTAAAGCATCATGGTTTTGAGCTCTACATTAGCTGTCAATCTTGGAAAGATGGGTAACAGACAAGAAATTTTATATTTATGTATTTATAGAAAGAGAAAGTTGTTATCTTCAGGTTGATATTATTTTTAATTATTGCAGTAAAACATTACCTGGTTTGAAGTGGAATTCTGCAACTGTAAATAATACAAATTAATTTTTCTTGGGAATTCCATCATTTTCTAAAGTCCACAAACTGCTAATGAAAGCTAAAAGCTAGTAATATATCCAAATACAGCAGGTACAGCTCTAGGAATGAATGTTCATAGCAAAATCATATGTTATTAAGTACATGTGTGAAGACACTGGAAACAGTGTCATGTCTGTATAGAAGATATTCCTTCAGCATAGTTCCATTACTTTAAATCATAAAGTTTAAGATCAACTGAAGACGAGCATTGGGATTTGATATTCATTACACATACATATCAGCGCAGTTGGAGAAGTAGGGATAGAAAGATAGAAAGCCACTGTTACTCCCCTTCAGAAGTGAGATAAACTGCATTTAGGCATGGTATTAATATCATGTACAGGAAAGTGCAGAATTCTCAGTGGGTCTGCTTTAACATGTGGACTTACTACCATTAAAAGCTTGTGAGGTTTTGTCCCTGTTTAGTTTTAATCCTTTTTGCTGCAATTATACTTATTTCTTTTCTTGTCCTCTGTGGACATGGAGAATCGGTTATTTCCTCCCTCTTATGGTTTTTGAGACTATTAACCAGGTTTCCCTTTGGCCATCTTTTCTCTAAAACTTGTAACCTCAGTTTATTTAGTTTCTCTGGGAAGACTTTTATCCCTCTTGCTGTTCTTGTAGTAGACCTTCTCTAGCTAGTTCACACCTATCTGTGTTTGAATTTTATTTTTTTTTTATTTTTTGCATAAGAGAGGACACTGCACTTTAACTGCAGTAGAGTACTTTTTGAGGTAGCCTCCATTCTAATGAAAGAGCTGACTTGTTTGTTGATGCTGGTTGTGTTGCCTGCATTACTGCATTGAAAAGGTCAACTGTGAAGTTCAATTTTTGAGGTTTTACTTATTCCTAATTTTATTTATTATTAATTTTTCCTCTGGATTGCAGACCGGTGTCATGGTTCGTGTTTATTTCCCCCACTCTGCTCTGGTTTTAATTAATGTGCTTATTTTTTACCTAGTTTTCGTGGTACTCACTTATACTTATGCTATGCTTTTATAACCATCCTTAGTGTGTTAGTGAGTCTCTGTTTTATCTATATTCATGTTTGCTTATACTACTTCTATTTCATACGGTTTATGATATCATTGAGTGTTCAGGATTTGGCAACAGTTCTCTCGGTGTTCCTTTTTCATACTTTGTATCTTGTGCCCTTAATTTGTACTTCTTTCTTCTGTGGAAGTAGTAACTATTTTTTTTTTTGTCCTTTCATACTTAGTATTGCCCATTGATTCTGTGAACAACTTCTGTTCTTAGAATTCTTTTGTCTTTGTCTGGAAAGCTTGTTGGAGAGTCTCTGCTAGTTTTTAGCAACCTAGAAATGGTTAGAAAAGAGAATTCCAAGCCATCTGATCTTTCATATGCCTCCACTTCATTCTTTTCCTCTTTAGTTATTACTTAGAGACCCACAGAGAAAAGAATAGATCTTGCTCTGCCTTGCAGGCTTCAGAGAAACTAACACCTCTCTTTACCTGAGTGTATTTTTCAAGCAAGCTCTTTTTCTGTTAACATTGAACACATTTAAATGTAAGGTCCCTTTAGTTCCTACCAAGTATCACTTCTATCACTTATATTTTTATAATTATATTACTTAATGCTCACTTTATAGTAATACACAACCTAAATCATGCCTTACAGGCAACCAAGCCATGTTCATTATCAGGTCTTTTCAGGTAACATCAACTAAAAATTGTTATAAACTGTTGCAGTTGTAATACTTCCGAAATGAAAAATTAAACTGTGTTCTTCCTCTCCCCCTCTCTCCCCCCATTGGCAATTCAGAACTCAATTAAATGATTGCCTTGGCTAGGCTGGAATCTTACAGAGCGGCACATCTTTTTTCCTTGTTACGTATGTATGAGTGAATTGTGTATATTTGTAATTTCATCAGAGATTCACTATAATATGTTCTTTTGAGATTTTTACTTAAGGACTGAGATTCATGGCTTTGAAGCCCTAATCATAACAAGCGATAATTGCTGTTATAGTGCATGAATATGTGTGACATAAAATAAATTAAGGATTTGCTTAATTGATTGTCTTCATGGCTATTAAGTTAACATAGAACAATATTGCATTTTAAATTCTTTACTTGGTCCACTTCTTTAATGAGAAAACCTGTTTTTGAAGTAGCATGCAAAACAAAGTAATTCTAAAGCCTACTAAGTCTGAATGTACCCTAAAGTACAGTACCTAAATTAAGAAGTAGGTTCTCGTTATCACTCAGTTTGGAGTTTATACCATTCTTTTGCAGCATCTTTGAGAAAGGCTGAGAAGGAACAGACTGTTTAAAAGATTTTTTTTTTCATATGTAGCAACATTATCTTTTTTTTTTGCCCCAACTAACACGAAGTTGTGAATTCTTGAAAAGTCAGCCTCTGATCTGTAGGAAGAAAAGTACTTGTTGTTTAGAAATTCAGCTTCTCGGCCTCCTCTTGAAACTTGGTGGCTTCAAAGAGTCTGCCATCAGCATGTCTGTTCTGACTGAAATAGAAGATAAAATTGAAGCCCCCATTAATTCTCTGATGTTAGTCATGCTTCATGCTGAGAAAGGCTTCTCCAAAAGCACTATGTAAAGATCTAAGACTATGAAAAGATCTAGGACTATGATGTGGAATAAGATGTAGCTTAAAGTAGTCTCCAACACCGACCAGCAACCACACTGCTCCTTACCCTCTTCTTCCCCTCCCAGTTTAGCCCCTTGGGCTTACTGCCATGCCTCTTTACCATGCCCGTTGTCTTTGACATGTCTGCTAGCGTTGGGCCACAGTCACATTCAAGCATTTGCAGTTGAGGTTGAGGTTTCAGAGATGGCAGCAAATGTCGACGTTCTGAACGCTGATGAGAAGAGGTACAATTAAAGACAAACGTCTTTCACTGAATTGTTCCTGAATCCAGGTTGTCACAAACTAGCAGGCAAATGCATTTGCGGAGATGTTATGTAAACAAAGCTTTGTTATGAGGCATGCGGTCCGGCTATCTTGTCTACAGCAACTGCTGCCCCCAGCATAAACATCCCCCCTCATTCTGCATCTCTACTGCTGAAGCTACATGTCTTGATGGCAGGTATGTTGTGTTTTGCCATGTTCAAAGTCACAAATGCTGTGAAACTGTGTACTGCTGTATGTCACAGGATGACATGAAAAGCAAGACCACGGTTCTGGCTGTGGGCAGCTGCTGTGTGAAATTCTTCCACCATCATCATCAACTGTTCCTTTAGTAGCTTGGACTAGCTTATTCTGGTGTGACTGCTTGTGCTTGTGTTCCTAGTTTGGCCTTGTGCTTGTCCTAACTCAGCCTTCTGCTCCAAACTTACCTCTGTGTTTCTGTTGAGTTTAATTTCCCCAAATATACAACTCTAGCTGTAAAACAGAATTGTATTCCTGAATTTAAAGAAAAGCAGCTTGAATTTAAAAGACACAAAAACCCAAAAACCACCCCAAGGGATAAAGAACTCACAGAAGTGTGGCTACAAGCCTGGTGACTCTTACTGAATTCCTCTCTCAGCTTTAGCAGTTTGGAGGACTTGGGATCAGAGATGTGGCTTGCTAAGAAGTTGCTTATCTACCTCCTAGTGCAGTAATCCAGTGTGTGACCTGAAATTTCTGTCTAGTCATTCTAAATGAGGTAGTCTGGACTGCCAACTGACCTGATGCTGAGTTTTTGATGCTACCCTTATTTTGCAGGGAAAATTCAGGCAGGGATAAAAAGCAAAAGTACATTTTCCTGCATAACATAGGACTGAGCAAAGAGCTTCTGCTGTAGCTCTGAGGAGAGTTTCAAAACTGGCGTATATCTTTTAATATTTCATGAGTCGTCATGAATACAAACATCAGCCTTAATGACATTGTCTCTTGTATTTTTAATAAGCCGTACTATTTGTCTCAAAGCAGTCTTTTACTTAAACAATTGAATAAATTATTGGTATTCAAAAAAATCAATATTAACATTGTTTGACTGTGTTTTTATAGTAGGATTATATGCACATACTTTTAGAAGTAAAGCTCTGTGAAGATGAAATCTAATTCCTAGTCCTTTTACTTATATGCTCTAGTAAGCTTAAGCATACAAGTGAAAGCTTATATAGAAAAAAATTAGTACTGTAGGGTGTGGATCAGTTTTTCAAAAGAACTCAGCAGGCAACAACTCTATTTCAGCATTTTAATGAAATGGCTAATTTTTCACAATTGTTTCCTATAAGTTTCCTTTTAAAAATATCTGATTCTTGCAGAGAAGATCCTGACCCTATAGTAGTATTTCAGAAATAGTGTATGATTAAATTCACTGTATTACAGTGTTTACCCAAAGCAAGCACATCAGAAGCATATTCTCACTAATTGGCTGTGAAAAGTGATATTGTTGATGAGTACTTGCCTTTTGAATGCCATATCAATTTGTTCAGGTCATAGATTAATTTTTATTTACCAGGTACAAATTCAGTCTTACTGAGACTTTTAATTTCTTTCACAGATCTAATTAAATGCAGCCAAAAGATGTGCATAAAAAACTGTTTTGGGGGACAAATTCTTAATGGTTGTAGTATATGAATAGAAAAGGTCTAATTGCACTGTGTATTAGCAATAACTAACAGGAAGCAAAGCCTTAAAACCCAGTGAATACAAAACCTACAGTGGAATTAACAGGATGTAACTGTATAGAAATACAGTTTTTAAAAAATTTTGTTTTATATAAACTATATCCCTTTCTAAGCAAATAATTATGTGTTTATGTTTATCTCATTCTTCCTGTGCTGTTCTAAGGAAGGAAGAACAAGTGCGTTTTATGAATGGAAGATACGTTTTAAAAAGGCTACTAATGTGGACTGTGACTGTCAGTGTGAACCATAACTTAGAAGGGGTTATGCAGCATATTTTTCTGAGAACCTATTCCTATGAAAGGAAAAAGTACTAAATCACTCTCTGCATGTGCTCAGCATCACTCTAGGATTAAGTCTGTGGATAGTAAACTCTCTGAAGATAGCAGCAATCTGTACTAGTTTGCAGAGTGTTCTGAGTTCTTATGGCAATGTGTGTATAATCAGCCCTCAAATCCTAGGTTAAGTTTGTGGGACAAATTTACAAAATTTGTTTGAACCATCCCCCTGCTTTTGCATATAAACTGTTGTAAACTGAAATGACTGGAATTCTTGTATGGGTATGGATTGAAAGCCAATGCTTTCAACTGAATTGTATTTCAAATACTAAGACTTCAATTGTAGTGTTCATGATATAAACTTATAATGCTTCACAGTGATTACACTTTTTTGGATTAGTTTTAAGAATTCATTACTTTTTTTTTAATCATCTAAGACATGGTAATGATTTGAAAGCTCTGCTATCCCAAAATTAGGATACTTTGCTCTTCAGAGAGTTGGGTTCTCAAGACAAACAGCTGAAAATAATGACTGATTTTCTAGATTTAAACCTTGAGTGCTAGGTAGCCTGTAGTGAGGTACCCCCTTGCTTTTGATTTTGTGTAGCACGATTCTTGGTTAAACTAAAGTGATACCAAATTACCATAGTGTAAGTAGAAGTTTAAAAGAATAGTGGGCAGAGAAGTTTTCATGTACTTCTGTTTGCCACAGACTTATCTTAGAGATTTCCTGCCCCTTTTTAGACTTCTTTTCTGTTCATTTTGGAAGGAAAGATCATCACTCTTTTTTCAGTAAATAATGTTGCCAGTAATGAACCACGTAGTGTTGAATCAGTCTGGACTGTTTGCTGGGTGGGAGGAGGATGGTCAAATATTGGAATACTAGCCATGGGTTTACTGGTACACTGAATTCAGTTTTTCTTTAATTTCAGATATTTCCCATATGGTCCTATATGAGTCTTAAGCTCAGGATCTCAATGTCTTAGGCATTGCAATTCTGCCTGAACCCAACACTGATAAAATTGTGTTTTCACATATATCCCCGAGAGTGATAATGGAGTGCACATATTTAAGTACACCTAGTATATATCAACTCAAACCCCATTATTAACCATTTCTTTCTTCTCTAACTTTTTTTTTGTCTTCCCTCTGCAAGAAAGGAGATTCTTGCTTGGTTTTTGGAGGAGTGGTGCAGGTGCCCAACTCCTGGGTCTTAAAAGCTGTGGGGTCACAGTAGCATTAGGATTTTCTGTTTGAACTCACATGTCTACATCCTCCCTGTGTCTGTGGCCATGTTCCTGCACCTAGTGGTTCTCGATAGGAGAATCCATTTTGTGTGCTGGCTATTGTTAACCTCATACCGATACACCTTATTTTCTCTGATAAGCTGTACTGGCTTCCCTTTCCACTTCAGAGCACAAATAGTCATGTGCTATTTCAACTACATATTGCTCTTCTCTTACCACATCAGTTACTCTTTATAACCTCTGAGGTATTATGCAGAATTAATTTCCTATTCTTTGTCACATGCTTCAGACAGTCATCCCTTGCTTTTTATTTCTTCCTGCTTTCTGATTGAGGTGATTCTGAAGAGTACATGATACTGCTGAAATTGATTGAGGACAAGGAATGATGTTTTCATTACAAGGCCATGTCTCACATTCTCCCATACCAGCCTACTTGACTAGGTGGTTTTTGAAACTTCCGATACTACTTAAATGACAATGCCTTTCACAGATTTTTATAAACTAACTTACAGTGGTGTCATGCAAAAACTTAAGGAATTTCTGTGTACATTAAGTGAACACTTAATAGACAGTATTTATTACTCTGGTACCATTGCCAAATGTAGAAGCCAACAGGAAGGAAGAAGAGAATGTACAAGTTTTGGGACTGTAACTGTAGAATAGTAATTTAAAAAAAAAAAGATAAATCGAGATGGTAAAATTTAAAAAAAAAAAAGTCCTGTAGATGTGGACTATGAATTGTTGGTGCTTTTTTTATACAAGGTTCAAAATGGGATGATTGTAGTATTTTTGTGCCAAGTGGTTGAACAAATTTTGCTAGAATACATGTTAAATTTTTTAAACAATTCAAAATATCCTTGGTTCACATAGACATTAGAGATTTAATGATTAAAGCACCGGAAAATGTTCCTGCTATATTGCTTTATCAAGCTTTCATTGATTACTTATGTGGGTGGTTTTTTCCTCCCTCCTTAGAGCTGAGGGAGAACCAACCACTTATGACGTATTGGAAAGAGAAGGTGGTAGCTGAGTGATGGACTATTTTTGAAACTTAAGTAAAATTTGGAGATGATAAGTGGGAGTTAGTAACTTGGAATATCTATAAATATCTATTTGTCGTGAAAATTTTTAATAATTATTGTCGTTTTGTGTGTCTGTGCATTGAAGGTATCCTGAATTAGCAACTGTGTGCAGAAATCCCAATACTCTAATTTTGTATCCTGGAGCTGAAGCAACCAACTTGGAAGAAGCTGCTGTGATGTGTTCTAGTCCATCTGTTCTGATCATCATTGATGGAACATGGAGTCAGGCTAAAGATATATTTTACAAAAATTCTCTCTTCCGGCTTCCCAAGCAGGTGAGTTATATGTACAATAAAAATTTTAGGTGTGTCTAAAAGATTCTTGCTTCCTGACCAGCCAGAAGGGAGTGTTTTTGTGAGGATGAAAATCATGGAAATCTCTTTTTTCCTTCTCAGCTGTAACCAGCTGACAAGATAAGGAAAACTTCAACTATTAAATAAAATAACCTATAAGATTGTGAGAAAGATGACTGTAAATATTGGGGCTTTTCACTTTGCCACTTGAAATTTGGTTTTGTTTGTTTTGAGTTAATGCATCTAACGTCATAGTGAATCATTGTTTTGCAAAAGTGAAAACTTTTTTTTGTAGAAAATTTTTGCCTGTTGCCTAGGATGTTAGAACATATACAATGAAATAAGCATTTTTTCCCCCTGCAGAAGTATTTTGCGTTGCCATATTATGAAAGCTGAAAGTAGAATTTTGTAGCCTCTTATGAAAGTGTCACACTCTTTCCCGCATATTTGGTCTGTACCATATTAAAAACTTTCTGACTTTCGGCAAATGTTCCTTAGAATTTAAGCAGAACAAATATTGGATGTGTGTGGTTTGTTTTTTTTTTTTTTTCAGTTGGGGCTTTTTTACTTCCCCCTTTTCCTTTTCCTTAGGAACATCAACATGCACCCGCCTGAACTGCCAGTAAGGCTTAAGCTGTGGTTATACAATGATTACAGCTGTCCCTGCTGTAATGAAAATATCCTAGATTTTAATACAACGTTAATAACATTAGTAGACATAGGATCCTGTTGCTGCATTGTGAATGGTATGACACTATTTTTCAAGGAATTTTTTAGTGGATAATTGAGCGTGGCACAGGAGTCTTGAATGTAAGGTTTGAAGGCAAACTTAAGCTCATGTGACTCAGTTGCTATTACTGAGTAAGTTTTTCTCCTGTTATTAGATTAAACTCATATTTATGTCATATAAACACACCAGGTGGCATTTCTGTATGTACTACAATGGTGCATCTGAGATAAATGTTGAAATTACAGATTTTCTAGGGAAGGCTGTAATTTTGCACACTGCAGTTTAGTATCTGTATTGTGCATCATTCATTACCAAGCACCCTCAGCAAGTTTGCAGGTGACACCAAGCTGAGCAGTGCAGGTGACACACGAGAAGGACAGGATGTCATCCAGAGAGACCTGGACAAGCTGGAGAGGTGGCCTCTGAGAACCTCATGAGGTTCAACAAGGCCAAGTGCAAGGTCCTGCACCTGGGTCCGGGCAGCACCCAGTATCAGTACAGGCTGGGGGATGAAGGGATTGAGAGCAGCCCTGCAGANAAGGACATGGACCTGTTGGAGCGGGTCCAGAGGAGGGCCACAGAGATGATCAGGGGGCTGGAGCACCTCTCCTATGAAGACAGGCTGAGAGAGCTGGGGTTGTTCAGCCTGGAGAAGAGAAGGCTGTGGAGAGACCTTATTGCGGCCTTTCAGTACTTAAAGGGGGACTATAGGAAAGATGGGGGCAACCTCTTTAGCAAGGCCTGTTGTGACAGGACCAAGGGGTAATGGTTTTAAACTAAAGGAGGGTAGATTTAGCCTGGAGTTAAGGAAGAAATTTTTTACAGTGAGGGTGGTGAGACCCTGGCCCAGGTTTCCCAGAGAGGTGGTAGATGCCCCATCCCTGGAAACATTCAAGGTCAGGTTGGACGGGGCTCTGAGCAACCTGGCCTAGTTGGGGATGTCCCTGCTCACTGCAGGTCGGTTGGACTAGATGACCTCTAAAGGTCCCTTCCCTTCCAACCGAAACCATTCTATGACTCTATGAACTTCTAAATCCAGAAGCTGGGAAATGTTACTAGTTGGATTCTTCGTAAGGCTTTGAAAGAAAATGTAACTTTTTGTTTTGTAGTTTTGTCATATGCTTGTCAATGGAGCATGGGAAAACTAGTCAAACCATTAAATTTCTTCTGTGTCTGGAACGTGTCTGTAATACCATAAGTTTGAATTTGTTTGGAAGTCAAATTGCTGTCTAAATTTAGCACTGCCATTGCTTTAGGTCTCCTCTTGTTGGTTCTTAAAATGATGTTCTTGATTTTGTTCCTGGCTCAGTTTCTCTACAGTCGGAGTGGTAGGGAGCTGGGGAGTGGCAGAGCACACAGCTCCTGGAAGGGTGAAGGGCCTATGGCCCTTTTGAACTGTCAAGTGCAATCAGCACAGCTCCTGTGTAAGTAGCTGTCTTACCTCCAGTCTTTGTTCTCATTTATAACTATTTTACAGTTCCTCATTTATTGCACTTTTTTTGAAACTTCTGGGGACTGCAGGCTTTTGGTTTGAATTAGCAAATATGTAAATGTTCTGAAATATTTTGTTTCCATCAGCTAGCTTGATTTGGCTGTCCAAAAATCACGTATAGGAGAAGTTTTGCTACAGATCAAAATGGGGCAGAATTTTGTCCTGATCACTTGGGTTCTTGTAGGTGGCATGATGCCTGTAAGATATTTCTACTCACATATTGTTATAATTGTGTGTTGTAGAGGGAAGTTTTTCAACATGTATAAAAAATACTGCCCACTGGGTGGTATAAACAAGGATTTTGTTTCTATTTCTTAAGTATTTCCATAAGACTAGGATTTTTTGTCCAGGTATAATTTGTTGATAAAGCTGCCATTTTCATTCAGGGGCATTATTGAAAGTACATTGTAGAACAAGTAATAATACCAACAGTTTTACTAATGGAAAAAATTATCTTCATTGTTGGATCACCTTTTGATCAGTGAAAAGGTGACTACCTCTTCAGGAGGGGAGAGGAGATGGCAATTTGCAAACTTAAAAACCAAAGCCATATGACTGTGATGTTAGAATAGTTTAAATGGAGTACTGTTAGTCAACATGCTGTTAATTAAAAAAAAAGAGCTACTGTAAGTCTTATAAGTAATTTGCTTTAGGGGCTGAAATCTCTTTTATATCTTGGGAGTTGCTTTTACACTCTTACTATAGTATAGCAATTAAGTTACATCGGTGTGAGTGAAACGGAAGAGTAGATTCTAGATTTTAGTCAAATTATTTTGGCTGTCAGAGGAAGATGGTGAACAGATGGAAATTACATCTAGGAACTTATGGGATTGATTTCAAGGTATTTTGACTTAACTGCAACTTTATGAATAGATTTTATGGAATTTATCTCACTGCAATCCATTTCAAATTTTGCAGAACATTTGTCATACACTGAGGTACCTGGCCACAGATACATGACTTGCCTTTAAGTGAGAAAGTGTTTCCATTCATAATCTCTTGAGCCCTACCAAATTTCCCAGCAAAAGTAAAAAATCACAAATTCTGTAAACTGGCTATTCTCAATTGCAGAGTGTATTCCTGAGTTAGAAAAAGCAGAAGAAAACACTTTTTCCTAATCTATTCACTTGGAGGAAAGAATTGGTTGTCATTCTTGTCCCTTGTAAAACTTGCAAAAATAGTTTTAGCCAAAGCCACTAGTTATTCCAATAATTCTTGTTCTTTTGCAGCTTCCCTTCTCCCTCCCCCACCATTTCCTGGGAGAAACAGATTAATATTTTCAAAGATAAGATCCATTGGTTGCAGCTGAACTTCAGCCCACTATTCCACAACAGCCCTTTTCTCTTCATTTGTGCTGTGATTAGTGTCCCTTTCTTGAAAATTAACTTAGGGAGTAGCTTAGCTGTTCTAGATAGCCTTCCTTTTTGCTTCCCTTCTCTTACATACTTGCTGCTGACAGAACTTCCTTTCAGTGGGTACGTGTAAGACAGGTAATCTCTGCAAAACCTGGAACAAACTAAAGTGTATTGCATGTTTTCTGACATAGTTTTTTTGTCCAGTCATTTTAAAACTGACTTAAGTTATTTACTTCTGCTGTGTGTAATTCAACTTTGTTTGAAGTTCATGCCACCTTCCTCTGTAAAGCTGAAACCTGATCATTGTTTTAGTTGTTACTGGTTTTTTTTTCCTGCTGACAATTAGGCTGTCTTTGGTAGTAGATTTTGATTTTTGGAAGGTCAGTTATTTGAGCATATTCCAGGTGACTGCTGCTTTATGGCACTTAACTGCTACCTCTCTCTGCCCTTAGTCAGTGTTTTTGGCAGATCAGATCAGTAGGAGTGTTATGATATGAGAGAGGACTGTGTGCAGATAATCCATTTTGTTATCTCTCTCTTCTTCTTAATAGCATCATCTTTGATTTCTCTTTCATTATCGTGTTGAGAGTAGCTTCTGGGCTATTAGCTACTCAGCTTAGATTACTGCTGTTTCCTAATAATAATTGCTGTGGTAGAACCTATTTCTTATCCTTTATTGTAAACTTTAAAATTTTATTTTTCTCTAATCAGTTGTTAACACGTAAACTAAATTTAGATTCTGATGACCTGTTGAAATACAAATAGCTTAACCTGAAAGAAATTGACAGTATTTATTTTTTTAGAAAAAAGCTAGTGTTTTGCATATAATTTTACTATGGTACCTGGACTTTTTGGTAATGATGTTCATCTCATTTCACTTTATTCCTTATTAACACTTATTTCTCTCTGCATCATTCTTGCACATTATTGCTGAGAAAAATAAATCAGGAGCTAGCCAGCTAGTGAAGCAATGGTTGAGTACAACAGGTAATTCTTGAAAATAATCAAGGGAATTAAGTGACATGGGGTGAAGTCCTATTTCCATATGGGAAAGGTATTGGAAATAAAGTATTTTACAGATACCTTCTTTAAACAAGTTCATGCTGGAGTTTTGTTCCCTGTGTTATAGTTCCATTTTGCCTGTGAACCATACTTATATTTAAATGAGTGTAAAGACAGTCAGTCATGCATAAACCAGCAGAATCCATTAAGTGGTAAAAAGTGAAAAGAGGTAGTTGATCCAGTTTTGTCCAATAGTTGAAAAGTTCTTTAAGCTCAGAACTGTCCTGTTCCAAAAAGCAAAATTTTACATATTCATAATGTAAATGCAGGGCATAAAAAGAATCTGAATTATGTGTAGTACTAAAATATTTGTTTTAACCTGCCAAGCATAGGTTGGCATTGAGTAAATAAGGTGCAGAAAATGAATAATAGTTCTGGATAAGTTCTCCTCTTACTTAAACTTCTGTATTGCAAATAAATCGATTTGTTTACACTGATGTAACTAGAACATCACCTGAGGTGCCTGTCAGAAACATCTGACAAGAAACATATCTATGAACAAAGTTATCCAAATTCTGCCTTACCTATTTCTGATGCAGCAAGTGTCTGAGATGACAGAGTTGAAGTTATTAATCTGGTCTCTACATTATCATTATGGAAGAACTCAGATTCCTTAAAATTATTTTATTTTCAAAATCCAAACGGTTTCCACTTTTCAGTTTTTGTCACAAGTACATAATGTTCTGTTCGGCCTTTTGGGTTATCTGAGTGATTTGATCATATGGCAAGAATGAAAGAATCCATGGGTGAAATTTTAGGGGTCATAAAAAATATTTATTCAGAGTAGAGGACCACAGAGACTCTGGAAACTACCAGGTCACTAATACCCAGGCCTTGCCATACATTTGAGAATTTACTATCTTCCTTTCAGATTTAGTCTTATGTTTCATAATTAACTTCAGTTCTCCATGTGGGACCGCTTATTCATGCTATGTGTTTTTTCTTTCACACGAGACCCCCTGCAAAAGTCTGCTGGACTAGAATGGCCCAGGTTGGAAGGGACCTCAAAAGATCATCTGGTCCACACTTTTGTGGGAAAGGAAGTCTGGATGAGATTATCTAGCACATTGTCCAGTCAGATCTTGAAAACCTCCAGTGGTGGGGACTCCACCACAGCCCTGGGGAGGTAGTTCCAGTGATTGATTGTTCTCACTGTAAAAGATGTTCTTATACTGAGATGAAACTCCTCCCAGTGCAACTTGTACCTGTTGTCCCTTGTCCTCTCCATGTGGCCCTTGTGAAGAGAGAGCCTGTGTCCTCTTTGTAGCTGCCCTTTAAGTACAGCCTTTTAAGACCTGTGATGAGGTCCCCCCTGAGCCTTCTATTCTTCAGGGAGAAAAGAAGTATTGCAGTGCTAGATGAGATAATAGTCATATATTGAAGATGAGGTACCATTCAAGTCTGAAGAGACTCCAATGTTTAATTCCATTTTCAAGTGTTGATACTTTGAGTCTTAAAATGATAGCTGCATTACACTTGAGAGGGTTGTTTTCCTGATTGTGCGTATGTCCTTGAGATAGTTTTGAAGCAATTGGTTTAAACTAGTCTGTCTTATATAAATCTCAGTAGCAATCTTACCATAGCAGTGTATGGTCACAGCATGTGCTGTGTAAGCATGGTTATGATCCTGGTAAACAGTGGCTTCAGCCAATGCTGTTAAGTACTAATTGAATTGAGCCTAGCTATATAAATGCTCATATGGTCTGAGCATTTACTGAAAGTCAAAGGGATGTGGACTAAACACATCTGTATTTTGGCATTTTACCTGCCTGCATTGTTTTAGGCCTTGTAGTGGAGCGTAAAATATAATTAGTATCCCTGAGGCTGTTAAAATGGTGTCTTTATTAAAATAATGGACAGAAAAATTATGGATCATTTAACATACAAATGATTCTTCTAACATTCTGAAATCCTGCCTAATGCAAAATGGAACTGAAAAGGACTTTGAAGCGGTAGGACAAGTAAAAATAATGTAATGAAAGTAAAGTAAAATACTATGCCAGGAAACTTGGGAAAGTGAGCAGTAGTATTGATTATGCTGCATGAAACATTTTTTGCATTTTGAGATAGAACCGCTAAATGGTGATAGAGATGAGCTTCAGTGTGGAAAACTGAAATATCACAGAATCACATGTTAAACATTTGCTGAATATTCTCATTGTTCCTCTTGTGGTGGATACTTATACTTGTCCCTAGACATCTGTCTGGATACATATATTTTTCTAAAACAATGATAGAACATAATAGTATTTCTTCATTAAAGCCTATAAATTGCTTTTTAAGGGTGGAATGATACTCATGATAAAATGGCAGGCAGAGAGAGACTGTTAGAATCCAATTCTAAGCATGTAAAACACTGAAAAAGTCTGGTTATAATTAATATTCTTTAGCTTTCTTCTTTGCTTCTGTGATTTTGAGTGAAATGTGTTTTTCTAAAATGTTCATGATTTCATAAGAACTACTGATATTTAATAAGTATAAAAAAAATCCAGTAAAAACAGTTAATTACTTTGCTTTAGATTTACTTTACTATGACTTTAGATTTCACTAAGATATTAAAATATATTTGTGTACTACAGGAAATGAAAAAACATTTGCTGTTTACAAACAAATCTGCTCTTACTGTAGGAGCTTATTACCGTGAAAGACCAGGTAAAAATCACATCTACATGTGATTTTGTAGAAACTTAATTTGCCCCAAAGAGTTTTCTAGATTTAAAAAATATTTTGTTTTGTACAAAATTTCATAGATGTAGGAGCAAAGGTAAGTGTGGTGATGTTAATCTGGACCCCTCTGTACATGAAGATGGATAAAAACATGTAACTACATGATAGCCCTGAAAGTTCATTAATTGGTCTTCCAGGTGCTAATTGTTAATAGGGTACTGTCGTACCTTCACTCCCTTGCAGCGTGCACCTATATGGAGGGGTTAAGACTTCGCAAAAGTGAACTATTAGACATGATTTATTACTGGGGTGAGTCACAGACTTTCTTTCTGAGGGAGTTCTGATGCACTGAGTTATGAAGCAATGATGTAAATGATCATACTCTAAACTCTTGGGGAAAAATATGAGCAGACAGCAGGAATATCAAAAACGTTCCTAGCATATTTGCTTCTTTGTGCATACTTGAATTCTGCATTGCACGGATCACAGGCTTTAACAGTTGCAGTTACAGCCTGTCTGAATTAACACTGTGTGCTTCTTATCTGATCTTTTTTTAAAGGAAAAGAATGTTCTGCTGCCCCTACCCTTCTTTTTATTGGAATTGCATTTCAACTCTTGTTTTAAAGGATAAATTCTTAGTGAAAATGAAAAATGCAGTTACTCTTGAAGTATTAAGTTAATAAGTGTATTGAAGTATTTTTTTTTTTAAAACTATGATGGATAGTTTGGTTGTTACTAAATCTACCAGAGCTAAAATCAATATTTGGTTTGATTTTTATTTTATATGCTCGTTGATAATTGCTATTATTCAAATCAC
>VZTV01095114.1:10088-79079 GCA_013400875.1 Anhinga rufa
CCCCCCCCCCCGTGGCCCTCGTACAGCGCCGTACGCTGCCTCCTCGCAGGCCGTCTCCGGGGCGGGGCCGCCCGCGTTTCGGCGCACCGCGATTGGCTGAGGTGCCTGCCTGTCACCCGCCGGAGGGGGCCGCTGCCCCACGCTGGTGGGGAGCGGCCCCCGCCGCCGAGGTGCTCGCTGGCTGGGAGGGACGGTGCCACCCCATTGGCTGGGGCGGCTGTCAGTCGGCGGGAGCGGTGCGCCGTTACCTGCCGAAGCGGGGCTCCTCTCGCCCAGCCCCCGCGGGGAATACCTGCGCTCATTGGTCGCTGGAGCTGTCCGTCAGGTGGGGCTGCACCCCCGGCTCTGCGGGGTTCCTCTTTGTGCCTGGGGGACAATGGGGGACAGTGGGGCACAAAAAGCCCGGCTCCGGGGCCTCTTGCCTTTCCCCGTTGGACCGCACTGGAGACGATGCCCTGCAGCCAACCCACACACACACCACAGGCCAGCTCCCTGACAGCCCCAGTGAAAGGGATACAGCCGCCTCCTCCAGCACACCCAGCCCAGCGGTCACAGCAAGGCAGTGCCCACACCCAAGGTGCCCGTTCCCATGCCGGAGCCCACAGGAGGGCAGAGCTCCTGAAGGAACTGCTTCCAACATGGGTTGCATCAGCTTTAACTTGATGGTGGGGTGTGGTGTCGCAGATGACTGCTCTTAGCTGATAATGCTTCTTGTGAGCTCAAAGCAGACCTTCAACCTGTGTGGGTAAATAGCTCAGTTTGAGATGGATGAGGGCGATTGTGTGCCAGAAGCATCTCAATGCTTCTGGGTCCGACTCTGATTAGCCCCATCAGTGCTGGCATCCCATGAGAAGGGGTCCAGGAAGGGGTGGGAGGGCACAGCCTAGAGGGAGCCTCCCTCAGTGTAGTGAGTCACAAATTCATGCTCCTCCCTTCTGACCTCCTCTGCCAGTGATTCAGATTTTGTTGTTTCTGAGGGGTAATGTTGTGCTCCCTTCTTTCTCAATGATCTTAATTTTTGCTGAATCTTTTCGCCGTATGACATGTGGACTTGCTAGCTTAGTACTTCTCAACCTATTGGGTTTTTTTCTCCATAAGCTGAATGATTGTAGGTCTTCTCAGATCAAGCTAATTATTGTTCTGACTCCCTCTTTATTACTGATCCCCATTTCCTCTCTATAACTTGAGCTCTCGGATACAGTTTTGGGTTTGTCCCTTACCCTGGAATAATAGCAGATTTAGGTTAGACATGGAAGGAAGATATCTAATGGAAAAGGAGATTAAGCAGTAGAATTGACTATGTGGAGGAAAACATGCTATCTTCTTTACTGGAGACATTAAAGAATAAGTTAGGTTGATTATTCTTAGAAATTACTGTAGTAACACTGATGCTGCTGGTGGTGCCAAGGGATTAGCTAACCACTAAAGTTATTTCCAGGCACTCTAGTACTGTGAGGATGAGTTTGTTGTGCTGTAGTTGTATAATAGCAACCTATACCTAATTTCATCTTGTCCTTTTGTTATTTAGTGCAATGATTGCCGCCCCTGCATCAGACCTGGAGATGGGCTCATGTGCCAGCAACTGACTCTGTTTCTTTTCTCATTTTATTAGCTGGTCTTATAAAAGCTAATTATTCTTCTTGAGTCTCTGATTAATGAATTCCCTCTCTTCCCCTCCCTGTACAAGAAGCAGAATGAAGCAGTTGTTATGACATCTGCCTTTAACACTGGCGGGCTGTCAGCCAAGGAGCCTTGTGGTGACACTGCAATTTTGGTACTCTTCTGAGTTCAGGCAGGATGGAAGTGGAGCTGCACAGAGCAGGTACTGCTGTTCCTGCTGCCTCATTGCTGCTTCTCCTTAGAGAGCTGCAGGCAGCTTTTCAAGGCAGAATGTTGTCCTGTCTCATGTATGCGTGTGTATGGGAGGGGGAAATAAGGTACTGAGCTGGTGAACAAGCCAGCCCCTCCCAGTCCCAGACCTGCTCTAGTATCTCAGTGTGTTCCAAAAGGACATTAAGGTACATGGCTAAAAATTCAACAAGGAGGGTTTTTTTTTTCTCTTACCAAACGGTATGCTCAGCTTCATGTTTTCAGTAGGGAGAGTTTTTGTAATATACAGTGAGAAGTTGGAGCTGTACCTCAGCACAACCTTAATATTCTTCACTGCCCAATAAGTAATTTTTAAGAGCTGTGTTCCCATCTTGCACTCCAACAAGCGCTCTGAAATAAATGGTCTGGGAGCCCTCATGAATGTAAAGCACATGTAAATAGACAGCATGGTTCAGTTGTGGCCCAAGCAAGTGCAGATTCCTTGACCTCCATGGAATTGTCTCTGTTTACATAAAAGAGGATAAAATTTGGCTTTGTAGTCTAAGTGGTGGCATTTTAAACAGCTGAGCTGTCAGTAAGGGCTGTTGTGTCCTTAGTTTGTTCTTGGATCTTATAATATGTGTATCTTATAAAACAGTTTTACAACAACATGAAATGTGCATTCTCCATAAAAAGTGCTACACGGCAGGTTGACTCTCTTGGTGATTTCCATTTAAATTTGAGCCCTAAATGCATCAAGATGAATGAATCAATAACTGTCTAGCTACAGAGCTAATGGAAAAGGCACGTTCAGTTACTTTAAGGTATTCATGAGAATTTTCCATGAGATTATCTTCCTTGTCAAACTACATTTGACATATAGTTTTTATTTCTTCTTTTGCTCAGATTAAAAAAAAAACACACACACACAAAAACAAACAAACAAACAAAAAAAAAAACACAAAAACCAAAACCAAACAAACAAAAAAACCCCCACCCAAACACGAAACAAACAAAATGGGATGAAAGCCCAGCCAGGATAGTTACTGGTAGAAGGATGCTTTTTTTTTTTTTCCCCCTCTTATTTGAAACAAAGATGAAAAAACAGGTCTTTACTTTAAACCTTCTGAATCAGCCAGGGTTATTTCAAAATTTAAACCTTTTCTTCTCATTGCATAGGAATCTCAAACTGGTCAATAATAAATAGATTTACTCAGTTCACACATCTTCAAAGAAGTAAAATATTTTCCAGAAAAACTGAATAGGTCAGAAAGTGCTGTCAGGTCTTTGTAGTGTAGAGATAGCAAACAGCTGTGCTCGGTTTATTCCCAGGCACTTGGGCGCACAGCTGTGTTGAAGTCCCATCCTACTGGCACATTCAAAACAGTCATTTGTCTTTTGACACCAGCTAGGAGTTCTGAACTACTGACACATTCGATTAACTTTGAACTTCAGTTTGTAAATCTTAAAATGCATAACTTGCTGGGAATCTCACCAGGACACACTGCGTAATTTTTGGCCTGGCATAAGGAAGTTTTGATCTCTGCATTAAAATAGGAGCATCATTGTTCTCCTGAAACCACTTCCAAACAGCAGACTGTGCTGGCAGCAAGATCAGTCATTATCTTGAATAAAATATTCAATAAGCACAATATTCTGATGTGGTTACATTACTGCATTTGATTAAACTTTTTTGCTACAAGGCTTGACAAAGGATGGTATTATTTCCCAGGTATAGAGTTGTTTATAAGATATGATAAGGAAAAACAGAATAGTGGTTATGTTTTTTTCCTTGCTTGACTTCGAAGTGAATAGTCAGAAGAGAGTCTGTCTAAAGGGAAGTCTTTTTAACACTTCACAGGCCACTTTGTCACACCGGAACCTGTTTGTGCAGACCTTGGGAGTCCCTCTTACCCCAGGGAGTAGTCTCGCCTAGGTGCCAGCTTGGGTGTGCTCCTTGAGCCAGCCTGGCTGCAGGCATTTGTTGGGAGATGAGGATTCAAGTGATGTGTCTTTTATAATTAGTAAGAGCTGGTTTGCAGCGTTCCTGATACTCATCTCTTACAGATGCATCCTGGCAAATCTGACTGGTGGTTTTAAGGCAGGAGTGCCCTGGCCCTGGTGGCAGAGCACGTGTGCTCTGTGCAAAGCCTCAAAGCTCACCACCTCAGCTGAAACTGCTGATGAAAGTAGCTTGGGAATAAGGTGCTGGATGTAAACTGGAGAGGCTGGGGCCACCCTGCATTCCTTTCTGTTGAGCCTGCTCTGGCTGATAACCTCTGGCACTGGAACAGGGCAGGCAGCTGGGATGGCAGCAATGGAAACTGCTGCAGCCAGAGCTTGTCTGGCAGAGCCCTGAGCAACTCATTTGGCCTCAGCCTCCAAGTGAAAGCAGTGATGCTGACCCATGCAGAGGTGGTGGGAAGGGGAAAGCAGTGGAAGAGCTGCATTGCTACTATTTTTAAAATGCTCCAGGGCAGCCAAAATGTCTTTCTGGCCCCATAAACGGAGCAGTCCTGCTGCAGAGCCCTCGAGAGTGAAGGGGGACTTTATAGGTTTCAGTGCAAACTCACATGCTTTGCTCCCAGTACAGGATAAAATGGAACTGCTCCTCTTTCTGCAGAAGAGCTTGCTCCTGTAGTAGTCTAGGATTATTGGTGAAACAGTTTATCTGAGGAGATTCTATGAAAATCTGCTCCTTAGCAAAACTTGGGTGTTCCTGCAAGCTGCTCATTGTTTCAAGATGTCATTCCCCTGTGCAGGGAGAGGAAATGGAGGAGGGGAAGGAGTCAGCACAGATCCAAGTTGATGGTGGGGTTCCCAGGATGCCTCCGGATGATGCCAGCAGGGACAGGAGCTGTGGGGCCAGATGTCCATGCTGACTCCCTGCCAGGGCCTCCCTGCAGCTAGCTTTACCCACTCTGTGTTTGCTATATGTGCTGCTTTGAATGTTGCAGAAGGCTTTTTGGATTTGCGCCTTTCTGACTGCCATACCTAATCTCTTCTTCCTTGTCCCTTTTAAACAAGCCCTATCCTGTCAGCCACTCTTCCTGCCTCCAGCCTTTCCCCTTGCAGTCTGGCTGGCACCTTTGTTCTTTCCAGACTCCAGTCTGGTTTATTTTCCAGTGTCTAAACAGATTTCTGTGACTTTAGCATTAGCTAGTTTATCCACCACCTGATCTTCTTTTCCCTAGTCTCCACTTCAACCTGTTTCACCCAGTCCTTTCCTACTCCCTTCTCTGCCTTCATCCACCCTCCCTCCACCCTCTCTAAATCCACTGCTTTTGAGAGGCCTGCAGCTCACGTATTTATATGTTCCTCCCACAGGGCTCGGGCGTGATTAAAGCAGGTTTTGCAGGTGATCAAATACCAAAATACTGCTTTCCAAACTAGTAAGTATTCTGCTGGTCTTGGTAAGTTCTTAGTACCGTGTTCCAATTCTTTGATATGTAAAGGGAAGAAGGGTCCAATTTTGTTACTGGAGAAATGAGTTATTCTTTTTCTGCCTGCTGCACAGAAGCACCAGGGAGAGGAGATCTCTGCTATTAAGTACTTTGAGATTTTATGGGGGGATAAAAACAAACCATAAAAGATGACTTATCACTTTGTCAGGCTCAACACCCAACCAAAGCTGTAGGACGCTTTAGTCTTGAGACTTTAGGACACCATGAAAAAGACAAAGTTGGGACAAGAGGTGTGAAGACATCTGTATTTGTGTGTGGTCTGATATTTTGATTCCTGTCAAACTTCCTTGGAAGTTTTCTGAGAGTTTACTGGAAGAAGGACTGCTGGATCAGGAACTCCAAATAGTCACTGGCTTTTATTTTCAGTAGGGTGTTTTTTTTTAATTAATATATTTTTTTTCTAAGCAATGTGGCCTGTATGGTGAGGTGGGGTCTGGGACTATAAATGTCTAATCTGAGAAGCCTACCTGAGGTCAGGCAACACCATGTGAATCTGTCAGCTCAGACCGTTGCTCAGTCTGGCCATATTCGCCCCAGGCATTGTTGGAACAAATAAGTCCTGAATCATCAGGGAGAGTGTGGCCAGACCCAGCTGGTTTATGTCCTGCCAATTCAGAAGTGTCTACAATCTGTTCCCTTCATGTCTGATTCAGAGATTAGTGCAGACAGAGCAAACCTGGGTCTGCCTGCACCTGGTGGTGCCCCAGACTTGCCCATCGTTTTAGAAAGTACTGGTTAGGAGAGAGAGGAACAAAAAGTAGTTAATCCTTGGGTGCATCTGAGCTCTCTCTCTTCAAGCACTTATACTTTTGCCTCTGTTCTAGTGTGGGCAGACCAAAGCACATTCGTGTTATGGCTGGTGCTTTAGAAGGGGACATTTTCATTGGTCCAAAGGCAGAGGTAAGAAAACCTGTATACTGCACTTCTCCATATATCTCAGTATGCTGCTGTAAGGAGGGGCTGTAGCAGTTGTGCTTAAAGGGGCTGTGTTTCCTTGGTATCAGCATATAGATCTGAAGAGCAGAATAGATTGTCTCTTTTAAGTGTGTCCAAGGTGGAGTGGGAAGCTTCATGAAATTCTTTGCCAACCTGCTGACACAGACCTTTTTCCCAAATCCTTCTGTATCTATCCTTTTTTTTTATAGGCTACTTCTAGGTCTGTATGGTTACATCCCCATCTTTTTGACTGGGAACCCTACTTGGTTGCCTTTTATCTCCTTGGTGTGGGCAAGAAGCTTGCTTTCCACAGTCCTGCTTTTGTCAGCATGTAGTGGTATGGTCTCACATTTCTTGTGAGCCCTCTGAACTACATTCCCCAATACAACCCTGTTAAGTTTTATATCAAGACCAAGCTGGTAGAACAAAGATACCATTTGATAGGTGTCTGTATGTTGGCTTGAAAACTGTTAGGAAGGATTGTGCTCTGTAAATGCCAGACTTTCCTCCTTGGTATAAAAAGGACTTGTTTAATCTCATGAATACTTCTCTGAGAGACGTTTGTGATTAACATTCAGTTTTTGCCCTATGTGCTACAGATAAGTTGTCTTCTAGTGTAATCAAAAACAAGTGAGTCTAACAGATTAAATTGTAGTCATAATGCTCATAAATGTAATTGTTTAAGTCTCTGACAGATATGCTCTGTTGTCATTTCTGTTGGCTCAGGAGCACAGAGGTCTCCTCTCGATCCGATACCCGATGGAGCATGGCATAGTAAAGGACTGGAATGACATGGAGCGCATTTGGCAGTATGTGTATTCAAAAGACCAGCTTCAGACGTTCTCAGAGGAGGTGAGATACCTCATTATGTGATGGCACAGGCATCATTCAGTGTCCGTATAACATCAGGAGCCTTGGAACTCCAGGAAGGATATGGGACTTTTCCTTTGCTCTTCTTTCTGGATGTGTCTGTTGCTAAACTGGGCTTTTTCACCTCTCAGGAGATACTGCACAAGAAATGTCCAAGCAAATTCCTCCCCAGATCTAATGTTCTGGCCTGACTGGAAATCTGACTTTCAACATTTGTTATTCACACTCTCTCTAATGATTCTGCTCTAGGCCAAGTGCTTCTAACTTTTCCTGTTCTGCCTGCGCGTCAGGCATATCCACTCAGCAGTAACATGTTTGAAGTGAGGAAGGAGAAAACCACAGTCCTGTGGTCTGGAAGGAGCTGACCAAAACATTATTAAATGACTGAGAGCAATAGGCTGTATGTGGAGTAGGAATATTTCTTCTTACTCATGCTAAGACCATATGGCTTCACCCTTTGTCTATGTATTTTGACTAATCTGGCTGACTTTTGGCACTGAGAGTCATCCTGTTCATCCTTCACAGGACAGGGTCACTCACAGAGCGGATTTTCTAACACTTCTTCATAACTAGACCAGAGCCTTGCTGGTCCTCCAACTTAATAGAGGTTATTCACAGTCTAACACAGCTCAGTACCTGAAATTATTCCCTTCTACCTGTCCTCTTGCACCAGTGGTTCCTAAAGCAAATAAATACGCAGAGCAGAAACTTTCAGGAACACAGATCTAGCTGCCTCCTCATTATTGCAGCACGGCTCCTTCTTTTCTTTACCAGCATCCTGTGCTGCTGACGGAAGCACCCCTAAACCCACGCAAGAACAGAGAGCGTGCTGCTGAGGTGTTTTTTGAGACCTTCAATGTGCCAGCGTTATTCATCTCCATGCAAGCTGTGCTTAGCCTGTAAGTGTTTCGTCTTTGATTTGTGCTTGTGAAATGTTGCTGAGATACCCATTTTTTTTTCACAAACAAAAAAAAAAACCACAGAAGACCACACTGATGTCTGATTTATCCCCTTTTCAAGCAAGAACTGAAATTCATTTTTAATTTCTGCAATAAAGAGTTTACAGGAATTTGCTGAACTATGATGAGAACTAAGTTTTGGGGGTCTTAGCCTGTTCATATGAAATCTCTGCTCCCTGAGTTGAACCTGGATGTGCTACATGCTTGGGGTCACTTTGAATTGCTTGTTCTGACTTGATTGTTTGCCCCCTTCCTAGCTATGCTACTGGGAGGACTACAGGAGTGGTGCTGGACTCCGGGGATGGTGTTACCCATGCAGTTCCCATCTATGAAGGCTTTGCCATGCCTCACTCCATCATGCGGATTGACATCGCTGGCCGTGATGTCTCACGCTTCCTGCGTCTCTATCTCCGGAAGGAAGGCTATGACTTCCACACAACCTCTGAGTTTGAGATTGTCAAGACCATCAAGGAGGTGATGCATTGTCTGTTTCTGTGTTTATCCAAGAAGGGATTTCTGCCCAAGGGAAGTCGTGATTCCTGAAATCTAGTGGGAAGTGCCAGCCTAGCTAGCTGTGCACCTCATTGCTTTATCTACCCGAGGGAATCTAGGGCCACTAAGATGATTAAAGGACTGGAACATTTCTCATAGAGGAAAGGCTGAGAGAGCTGGGACTGTTGAGCCATGAGACGAGAAAGTTTGGGAGGATCTCATCAATGTATATAAGTGTCTGAAGGGAGGGTGCAAAGAAAAGAGAGCCAGGCTCAGTGATGTCCAGTGACAGGACAAGATGCACAAACTGAAGCACAGGGGGTTCTGTCCGAACATAAACTTTTTTACTGTGAGGGTGACGAAGCACTGGCACAGGTTGTCCAGAGACCTATGGAGTCTTCATCCTTGGTGATATTCAAAAGCCATCTGGATGTGGTCCTGGGCAGCCTGCTCTAGTAGACCCTGCTTGAACAAGGTGGGGGGACAAGATGACCTCCAGAGGTCCCTTGCAACCTCAGCCATCATGTATTCTGTGAGACTTATAGTCAAGGTTGCATCTAATGCCTGTTGAGGGGCTGTTGACATGGAGGTGAAGACAGGCTGGTGGCTCAGAATCTACTTTGCATTTATCTGCGCTGCAGTTTCTCAGGGTCTGATGATATCTTTCACTAGTGTTTGTTTACCCTTCAGGGCAAGGCTCTGTAAAATCCCTGGCAGGTGGGGATCACAAGCAGGATATCGCAAGTTGCTTCCCCCCACACACAGCATTCACTTTTATAAAAGCTTCCCCTCTTCATAGGGTCTGCAGTGTTTAGTGACCTTAGAGCTATGCAGCAGTTTGGAAAGGCGTGATTAAGCTCCCTCGCAAAGCAGTTACCTTGGCTTTTGTTGTGTGCCAAGAGAGGAGGACAGAGGTGAGAGAAGGACAGAGTGAATAGTAGTTCAGAGCTGGTGACTGCTGACGGCAGCTTTGCGGCATTGCTGTGCTCGCACCATCAGGTTGCTCTCTGATTTCAGCAAGGCTGTGTGTTACTTGGGGCTGCCTGTGCACCCATGCCTTCAGTACATGGAGTCAGTCCTCAGGTCAGTACTGGCTGTGATCGCTGTGTGCTGGTGCCTGTCAGTTGCCGCCATGCTGCGGGCCCCCAGCACAAGCTATGATTGCCGCAGATAACTCTGGGCTGAGTCAGCAGCCTGTGCCAGAGTTTGAGAGCGTTAATTCTTGAGCCTATGACCTACTGGCAAAGGACCATAATGGAAATAGTTTGCTTGTTCTGCATGGCTATAGCTCAGTGTGGCTGTGCTGAGGGAGCAGTGCTTGTGCTTCATGTCACGGTAGAGCTGAACAGCTTCTGCCTGTCGCCTAGAGCAGGAGCCTTCACAGGATTGTAGGTTTTAACCTGGTAGCTGCTCTCTCTGTTCTACAAGTGCTGATTGCTGAATGGGACTGACATGTGCAGATACCACAGCATCTGTGGACCAGAAGATCTAGTGATCAGAGGCTTGCTGGAGACCTCTTTGCTTCAGAAGAAGCCTGTTTTGTACCAAGTGTCAGTTGCAGTGCAATTGCAGTGGCCTTACAGGACAAAGCAAGAGACTTGTACTCTTCATAAATGGCTACAGCTCCCTTTGCATCTTGGGTGATGAAACTATTGAAAGAAGTTGTGCTGACTGTTAAACACAACATCTTGCAACCTTTTCTCTGGTCTGTGCGCTTAGAAGAACAAAGAACAGGGGGGAAAGTGAGCCATGTCCTCCTTTGCATACTGACTACCCTCACCGGTGAGACTGTTGAAGAAGGGAGGAAACAACCTGGTGTTCACTCTCCAACCTACACCTTTTGCTTTACTTTAAGATTAATTTTAGCTGGGGAAGATGTTGCAGATTTCTAGGATATACGTGCCTGGAACTTGCAGTGAGACTTCTGTTGATGCTGGTGCCATTTGTGACTTGATTTGCAAATCTGAGGGGTTGAGTGTGGCTTCTTGTGTTTGCAGCTTTCTTGCCTCGGGAGAAGGTTGGATATGCAGTCTGAATGCACCGCGGCAAGCACAAAGCTGAGATCCTGGACACGGGAGTTTCTCAGTCCCAAAAGCTCTTTGTGATCTGTTGGAGTCTGTCTGACTCGAGAATTACTTTTTTTGATAGGAAAACTATTAGGAAAGAAATTTGGGGATGTTGAAAAGTCTAGAGGAGAAAATACCTTAAAAAGGGAACCCTTAATACCTACTTCAGTGCAAACGTTGTTCTCTGTTTCTTGGTTTACTGTGAGGGCAGTCAAACACTGGAACAGATTGCCCAAAGGGGTTTGTAGCTTCTCTATCTATGGAGGTTCTCCAAGCATGACTGGATATGGGTTTGGGCAGCCTGTTTTAACTGACCCTGCCTGAGCAGCGGGGTTGGACTAGATGATCTCAAAAGGCCCCTTCCAACCTAAAACATTTTAGTGATTCTGGTTAGATTTTTTTTTGAAATCCCCAAATGATAACAGTTTTTGGAATAGTAAAGTTTACTGTGGCATAAAAAATATGGGGTGCTGGAGCTGTTTGGAAAGGCAAAATATTTTGTTTCCTGCAATTTAAAATGTAGGTGGACAATGGGAAGTGAGCAGCTTAGATCACGTTAAGAAATTTTTGCTGTTAGCTATTGGTTATCATTTACTCTGAAATATAATAATGGGCTTTGTTCATGCTCCTCATCTGTTGTGAAGTTACCTGAGCCCACCTTTATACAAGGTTAATGTCACTAAGGGTGTTTAGGTGCGTGCTTTACCTTGCCCTTCAGTAGGTTGGAAGTGCTCACAGGGTAGTTAGCCCATCTGTGCTAGAGGGAGGTAACTTCTAAGCAGTAAGAGAGAGCTGGAAGCAAGAGGTGAGCGGCAGCTAGAGGGGATGCGAGTATCTTTGATGTCTCTAATCATCACATGGAGCTGTAGCATGAATAGGTATTTTGCCTGATGTGAACCTAAAAGGTCTTTTCCCCAGCACAAAATGTTGTAAATTGGTCTCCCCAAGGGATACACGGATTTTGATTGTTAGCGAGAAAATAATTTTATCAGAGGCATTTGGGTCTACCCTTCTCATCTCCCTCTCCCTGACTCTATTTCCTCTCCAGCGTGCCTGCTACCTGTCAATAAACCCCCAGAAAGATGAGACTCTGGAGACAGAGAAGGCTCAGTACTACCTGCCAGATGGAAGCACTATTGAGGTTTGTAAGGACCACCCTCATGGGGTTTGTAATGTGAAGCACAGGGTTTCCAGAATAGCCTTCTGCCTAGTGTTGGGAAATTTAATGTGGTATTAGGTGGGAGGGGATAACTTTAAAAGACCAGAAGTCATCCCAGGTTGTTGACTGGGCACTATAATTTTTAGGGGAAAAAAACATTATTAGAAACCTCACAACTTGTACTGGAAGTCCTGGGTAAGGATGCAGTGTGACCATGGTGACTCTGAGCAGTTTGAGTGCAGTCTCTGATCTAGTAAATCTTTATGCAGATCAGGTACAGAGCATGGGTAGTTATCAGCTCACTAAATTCAGCAGTGGATTTGTATGTGGCTTTTGTCCTGCCTGGAGGTGCAGAAGCAATTGCTTTGAAGAATGAGTTAGGAATACTCCTTAAAAGGCTGAGCCATCTATAGAATGGTTGAAGGAGAGGAAATACAGGTCTTAACTCCAGCACCGGGGGTGGATCTGCTACCTTTTGTGCCAGTGACCTGCTGTATGGGGCTGAGCAAGTTTCTTCATCTCTTTCATCTGCAAAACAGAAATAGCACCATTTCTCAGAGCAGTAGACCAAACTGGCGTTCACTTGGGAGCTAGTGATGCAGCATGAATGCCCAGAAAACCTTGTTACTCTGAAGTTTCACCTAAGAAAGGCAGGCCCAAACTATAGACACTGAACAGAGCTACACTGCTCTCTTCCCCTCTGTGCTAACTTCTCCACTTGCAGATCGGCCCTGCCCGTTTTCGAGCCCCGGAGCTCCTGTTCCGGCCAGACCTGATAGGGGAGGAATGTGAAGGACTCCATGAAGTGCTTGTTTTTGCCATTCAAAAATCAGACATGGACCTGAGGCGAACACTGTTCTCCAACATCGTGCTGTCTGGAGGCTCCACGCTTTTCAAAGGTTCCTGCCTCTCCTCTTTCAGTGGGCTGTGACATACCTGATCTCTTGCTTCCTTCTCCGGTGAAACTGGAAATATAACCTAGATCACCCAACTTGTCATGTGCAGCGAGGGCTGTGGGAACTCTGCTCTCTCAGGGGGGTTACTGTCTCGTTTTCTGAGTCCCAGTCGGACCCTTCTGGGTATGCAAGGTACCTCTGCCCTTGTACATCACTTTCTGGGCTTGAAGGGCATTTTATTGTTTTCCTCCCATCACTCTGCCTATGTCAGGACTGAGTAGCTGTGTTTATTCCTGCTGCTGTAGTTCAGGATATTTGAGACTGGGTTCCTAAAAGGCTTTTGCATCTCCTGAGGTTTCTGTAGGTCTCTGGTGTGCCTGAGAGAGTCCCAGCAGTCCTGGTACTGCACGAAGTGTCCGCTACATGTGTGCAGAAGGCTTTCTACCCATCCCCTCAGGGCTCAGCTGGTCCCCAGCGACTTAAAGATATCCTCTGCCAGAACCTGTCAGCCTGTTATCCACAGGTGGACATCTCCAAATAGGTCCTGGTCTTCCCGTTCAAACCCTGCTCCCCTGTACAGGTGGGCTGGACACAGGAGGAATGACCAGGGAAGGAGGAGGCCCTGGTTAAAAATCGTTTGCTTGTCTTAATTTGCTGTTGAGGGATAGAGCCTAGTGTGCCAGTGTTTGAGGTCTATCTGAGTGAAACAGAATCCTGTTATCTCACTGTCTGTGTTCTGTGCCTCTCCAAATGGGTCTCTCCGAGACCTGGAGTGGGATATTTGAATAGGACTGCACAAGACATGTCCACATTGTTAGTAGATGGAACTTGGGATTTTGCTGAGGGGCTCATATTACACGTTTTCTGTCTTGTGTAGGCTTTGGTGACAGGCTGTTGAGTGAAGTGAAGAAACTAGCTCCGAAGGATGTCAAAATAAGGGTAGGAGCAATCTCTTTTGTGTTTTATCACTTACTCTGTGGTCTTTGGCCTTTAAAAACCATGCTGAGAGCGCAGCTGCCGTCTGCTTCAAACCAGAAATTATTTTTCTGAGATGGCCCAACCATATTTGCTGTCATGATGAAAACCTGTTTGCTTTCATCACCGAGAAGATGGCTCCTCTGACAACGTGACCCCTGTCCAGGATCCTAGATCACAGTGGCTGTTCTGGAGGGGCGCTGCTGGATGTCTTTCTGGTGGGAGAGATCATACCCATGTTTGTCAGCTGTTAGCCATAGTGAAATGGGGGAAGTGTGCAAGGAGGCGCAGACCAGAGCTTGGGAAGGTACTGACTGATCCTCTTTCTTCCAGATATCAGCTCCTCAGGAGAGGTTGTATTCCACGTGGATTGGGTATGTATTGCAGAGTGACACATCTTGCTGTGGGATGAGGGCTGGGAGGTGCAGCCTGTTGGTACTCACACTGTTGTCCCTTCTGATGCTGTGTGTCAGGAGGGTTTCATCGCTCAGCTGCATTTGGGAGGGGGTGGCTGGTGCCAGGCTCTGTAGCATCGGCACTTTTAAGGCTAACAGGAGAGGAAGTGACTGTTTAGAGAGCGTTTCTGTTGTAGGTAACTGGGAGCCCCAGCATCTCTCTAAAGTGAAGTGTCATGCCATAGAAAGAGCTCACCTCCGCAGGGATATGATGGGAATGCCCGCCACATTTTCCTTTAACCCATAATATGCCTGTCTCTCCCCAGCGGCTCTATCCTGGCCTCACTGGACACCTTTAAGAAAATGTGGGTTTCAAAAAAGGAATATGAAGAAGATGGAGCTCGTGCCCTCCACAGAAAAACCTTCTAGGCCTGGGACCTGTCCTTAGTCTCCTCCGAAGACTCACTTCAGTTCTAAACTCGCTTTTCTGAGTCCAAGTGTCTGAGAGCTGCCTCTGTGTGTGTGTGTGTGTGCGCCAGCATGCCCCAATGTCACTGAGCAAAGACAACAGCAGCAGGAGGGTTGTATTAGTACTACTAACTACTTATTTTTTAATTTTATTTTTGGGTTGTTTTTTTTAAATGGAAAGGAGAAAATACCAGTCTGAATTTCTCCGGCATGGCCCATTCCTTTTTCCTTTCAGTACCTTAATTTCTGTATCACAATCACATTTGTCACTGTAAAACAAAAAAGCAAGCAAAAACAAAGGGAACAGCTTATAGAAACTGCCTAGCAAGCCAGAAGGGAGCCAACCACTGCAGACTGCTCACACAGGCTTTAGTCAGCCCGACTGCAATGCCTGGATTGTCTGGAAACATGTAGCTGAGGCCCCCATAGTTACTTTCTTCTTCAGCAGTAGGTTTTTGAAGTTGGTTTTAATATATTTTTTATTAAGAGAAAGCACATTCTCAACAGTTAAGCCCATTTGCCCCCACTGTTTTTGGTGTGTGAGTGTGTGTATGCCTGTGTGACTTCTTAGCCTGTTGTGTGGGTCTGCACCACAGCTGGAGAAGTTGGTGATAGGACTTAGTTTGTATTGCATGGAGTAGAACAAAGCAAATCTAATCAGCTATCATTGTACTAGACGGTTATTCTCTCGTACCTTGTTTTAAATAACTTTTCTCCTCTGGAAGCAAGTGCCCCAGAGCGGGGGTGAAGGCACTTGGGTGTGTTCCCCCTCAACCTGCCAAGATTTACAGCGATGAGTTCTCATGTTCTTTCCCTGTAAGAGTCAAGGCTGTTTCCCTCCTTCCTGCGATGTCAGGGCAAAGGGAGCATGTACTTGCAGCCAGGCATAACCCTTGTGTACTTCATCCATTCTGGGGCAAAAATAATAATTGGAAAGCTGCATTGTAATGTAAGAATTGTTTTATTTATTGAAATGTCTGAGGATATCTCAAATACTGACCACAGCACCTGGGAATTATGCTTTGGGTCTTCTTTGAAAACCTGTTACCCAGCTGTCCGTCGTTCGACGTTAACACTATTTTCAGCACATGTGCTTAGCGGAACAGCCAGCCTGTCCTGCAACACCACCAAGTGACAGCTCCTTAGGGAGTCTCACTGTTCTCTATGAACGCACTAAATGAGAGGACAATAAACTGTACCAGGACCTTGGTGCAAGCAGGAAGCTGTCGTGAGGGCTGTGCTCCACTGTACTCTGCTGTACTGTGTATGTCTTTCTGCTCACCTGGTGGCTGCTTTGCTTCTACAGTTTTTTCAGTGATGGGCAGGCCTACAGACCTGCTGGTGTTGGGTTGTGCCACTGTTTCCCTTTTAGGTTTTTCATACACATTATTTGGTGCTCCCCCCCCCATGCAGATTTTCTGCAGTACCTGGCAGCAGCAGTGGAGCTGGAGTCGCTTGGTGGCAGTTCCTCCCTGTTCCCCTCCTTTCTGTTCATCCCATGCATCACCTTGGGGTCAACCCTTAAGTGCAGAGATGGGGCAAGAGCTGGAAGGCTACAGCTGGTGTGTTGCCCCAGCTGAGACAAACATAAGCAGCAGCATGCAGTGTGTTGCCCCTGTGGGAGCTTTGTTCTCAGGGCTCACTGCTGGGCTCGGAGAGGCTGTAGGCAGGTGTGGTGGCTTCTTCCCAGCTGAAGCCAGGTTGCTTGTTCACCTACCACCCATCAGATCAGACTGGGTTTGTTGTTTTTTTTTAAGCAAGAACCTGTCAGGTAGAAAAGAGCCATCAATGCTCAGCCTTCTGCTGGAAAATCAGCTGTGTTCTTGCTGGTTTGCTGCAGTGTGTAGAGGCGAAGCAGTGACCCCCTCTCCGTTCAGTTACAGCATACACCAGGCAGTGCCAGTGATCTCTTCCTCCCCCTCCCAGCCCCTCTGATGGCCTTGCAGAAGCAGCAGTGCTCCATTTTGTAACCTGCAGTGACCAGATGGAAAGGTGCCATCTCCAAACTAGCATTTGTTTGATCTGCCTGACTGTTCCCTTGCACACTGTCCAAACCATGTTGCCTGGTGGTGCCCAACATACTTAAATAAAGTCATTCATATACAACCCTCAAGCCTCCTGGCCTCGTCTCCCACGTACAATTTTAAGGAGGTAACTCATGTTTTTCTCTTGCCTGTGCAGAATTGCTGCTGGCCAGTCTCTGCAAGATGTCATCTCTGGTCCAGGATTGCCTTCCTGAGCTGAGGGAGGAGAGTCCTGGGCTACAGCTGTGGTCTGCACAAGTGGTGTCCAAAGCTGTTCTCAGCAACCATTATCCCCGAGACCTCAGCTTGTCACTGCAGAGAAACCATGAGCTAGGGCTGTTGCAGGCAGCAGGGGTAGCCCTGGCTGAGCAAGGGTGGTGGGAGAGTAGTTGGTACCAGCCCAGGTGCTTGCAGAGAACAAACACAGTGAGCTTTGCTCCCAGGGCAGGCTGGGGGGGGTACAGGATGGTGACACATTGGCCAGGCCAGCAACTGTCCCCAGCTGTGGCTGGTAAAGGAACTGCATAGTCCCATCCCTGGGGCCTTCCAAAGCAGCAGGGGCAGTGACTCACCTCCCCCAAAAAGGCAGGTGATGCACCTGCCTGCTGACCCTCTGCCCCTGCAGAAACAGGCCCAGGCCCCAGCGCCAAGTTTTGCTGGAGAGGAACAGTCCCATTTTCTCCCCTACAGGTGCAGTTGTGCCCCTGTGGCACTGCATGAACCCAGCCAGGTTAGATCCACCTGCTAGAAAAATCACTGAGCAGTACAGAAAAGATCATCTTTAATTTATGAAATGAAGAATCATTCTCAAATTTTGTTAGAAGTCACACAAATAAGTTATGATTGAATGATCAAGAGCTACAGCAGCCTCATGGCAGGAACATCTTGGTCCAAGACAAAAGGCAGCCGTGTCCTGAGGCAAGGTGGCAGGTTTGTGTGCTGACACCCCAGAGGGGACCTGGCACTAAACAAAAAGCAGCACACCCCAAAGCACACAACACTTTCAAATGCTGCTTGCACCCCCCTCCTCCTGCAGGCACACACAGGTCAGAGCTCTGCTTTGGCACATCTCTTCTGGCCTGCCCCCAAACACCTTGCAGGGATTGAGGAGACACTCCCTCACCTCAGGGATCCCTTTAGTGACTACCTGCCCTATCTGCTCCCAGCCAGAACCAGGGAGACCAAAACCCCTGCCTCTCCTTGGGTCCATGGCTCGGCAGACAGGTGAGATGATCAAACTCTGGGACTGTTTCAAGCAGAGAGGAGCTGAAGTACCCACAAAGGTAAAATCTCAACCCTGTGACCACCCAGCATGGTGTCAGTCAGGCTCTGAAAAGGAATCAAAGGCACAAAAGCAACACCTGGTGTCTCCTCCAGGCTGTGCTCTCCCCCTGCAAGAGCAGAAGGCACCAGGCTGCATCACCTGGGACAGCCCTGGGCAAGGAGACACTTCCATCACCTGGGTTTCAGGGCTGGTTCCCCAACCTTGGCCCCACAGCCCCAGCCAGCTTGGGAGGGGGCTCATGGCACAGGTGTGTGACAGCACTGACTGGAATGGGCTGTGGAGGGGAGAGGAAGGATAAACACAGGCAATGGGATGCCAGATGAGATGTTCCAGCTCAAGGCTCTGAGCCCAGTTCAAGCCCAGCGCCTTTCCCAGCCCAGCAACAACTCCCTCTGCAAGGCCACAAAGGAAGGAGCCTCAGCATAAAACAAGCACAGCTGGCAGACCCTGGCTGTGCAGTATACTGTCCTGTGATCAAGAAATGCCTAAGAGCAGATTTGGTCCACAAACCACAGCACTGTATGTGGGTGGGGTTGTACCAGCTACTGGGAAAGGCCTTCAGGGTCCTCCCATCCCTGCTCCTGCTGTCCTGCAATCACCCCCTCAGTCACTTGGTCCCTCAGGAGCCTCCCACACCACTCCCCAAAGCTGCAGGGCTCCAGCAAGGATGGACTCCCTGTGCAGTCTCCTGCTCAGCCAGTGAGGCTGCGGTTCCCCAGGGCCATGGCCCAGAGCAGAGGAGTGCACCAGGGACATGTCTGTCTCCAGCACACACTGCAACCCAGCACCTCCCAACTGGGATGAGCAGTCCTCTGCTCCCTGGGACACACTGGGATAAAATGTTCTTGCCCCTGTGGCCAAGCGATCTATCCCAGACCCCTCACACACTGAACTTCTCCACCTTCCCCAGTGACCACCTCCTGGAACAAGTAAACATTGGCACTCCAGCATCTCACAGTTAAACCATAAACATTGGGGTTTCTCAGCCTGCAGTCCCTGTGTTTAGCCTGCCATCCTGCACCAGCCTGGAACCAGCAACACCCCAGGGGCTCAGGCACCCCTAGATCGTTTTGACTTCTGCCGCTCGGCCTTGCATCAGGCTTTGGCGCTGAGCCTTCACCATCTGCAGGCGCTTCCCGTGCAAGCTGAACCTAGACCAGCTGAGGAGCTGCAGCAGCGCACATGTGATGGGTACGAAGACGAGGAGGTAAAAGCAGCCCTGGCGAAGAGTTGGCTCCAAGGCTGCAGCAGACTCCAGCTTTGGTTGGGCACTCACCACATTCCTCAAGGGGTTGCGCTGGAAGATGTCATAGCCTGGTGTCAGAGAAGAGTTTGTGAGACTGGGGACGGTGGGGATGACCCATGTCCATTGTCTCCAAGTGACTGGCCTCAGACACGCAGAGGCACAACTTAGCAACTCCTCTGCACCCACCCAGGGCACAGGACACGGTGGAAGACACTGAACTCACAGCTCTGCCCTGCTGCTTTCCCCAGGAGCTTCCTTACCTGTGTATGCGCAGAGCAGCCAGGTGCCGATCAGAGGGGCAAAGGTCTGGCCCGGCTTGGTGACTAGAGCCACCATCCCAAAGAGCAGAGCCGAGGCCGCCTGCTTCCTGCGGTTCAGGACTAGATCCTCATCCACCAAATCAGTGACCACCAGGTTGAGCAACTTACAGGTCCCTTCCGTGAACACCCGGTTGCTGCAGAACAAGAGGCAAAGTACTGAATAGGGGCACCAAGAAGCAACGGGAGTAGTTAAGAGATCAGAGGAAATGGAGAGAGGGATGAGAAAGGTTCCCCAACACTTAAAATAAGAATTTCAGAAGGCTACAGGAGGGGAACACTGCTAGCAGTAAGCCTTGTGTACCCTGCAGTGACACCTTGCATCAGTCCTGACCTGCCATAGAGACAGGCCTGGGGACAGGACACGCTGAGCCGGTGGTGAACAGGCAGCTGCAGCATATGCTGAGGGCTATGGCTGCAGAGGAGGTCAGCAGCTGGGAGAGGCTGCTGCTGGCTGCCACCAGCCCTGCCGGGCCTCCTAAATATCGCTGCCTCCCTCACTCCGCTGCAGGTGCAGCTGGTGGATTCTGCAGTGACCCGTCCCAAGCTTGGGTGCACTCATAGCTGGGAGCCACATAGCTTCTGTGGGACCCCAGCTATTGCTCCCCGCCTCCCACTCCTCTCTATAAAACAGAGACAAGTCCCAGGTGACAGGGAGCAGGGGAAGCGACTGCTGCCTGCCTACCTGGCAATGAAGATGCAGAGCAAGTACACTTGATCGGGTCCTGCCAGGAGCATGACAACGCTGAGAGCCAGCTTCAGGAAGAAGAGTCCTCGCACCACAGCATAAACCCCACAGCGGCGGCAGAGGGACAGGAAGTAGAGGTTGTTGAGATGGGGGGCAATGTAGGAAACACCTGAGCAGAGACAGAGGCAAAAATAGCTTGAGGGAGTTCAGTATCCACCATGCCCCAGGACTGATACTGAGAGAGGGGACAAGGCTGGCTATCACCAGCAGGGCTGTAGGGCACACAGTACAGAACAGCCCCCACACACATACAGAAGGCTGGAGCAGATTTACTCAGTGGCTTTGTAGCACAGCACACACTCTTCCTACAGAGGGAGGCCTTCTTCCATCAACCTCACGGGCCAGAAGGAAGAAAAGACCTGCCCAGTGTCACGCAGGGGCTGGGACTCAGCCCTGGAGCAGAAATGAGAGGGACAGGACAGCATTACCAGACCTGGCTCACATAGAACCCTCCAAAGGTAACTCTAGGACCAGTGCCCACAGATCTGTGGCAGCCTGGAAATGGTCCATATGCCACAGAAAGGGATTTGATGCAGGGCTGTGTTCCCTGCTGCATCCTGGGGACACTATCTGCAGTCACTAACACTCAGAGCAATACCTCCATGGTGTCTAGGCCCGAGACCAGCACATTGAGCTCATCATCAGTAGAAAAGGCTCCTGTGCCCAGGAAGGACAACTTGGAAATCCCAGGGAAGCATGAGCGGTGTGAGCACATGTGAATCTTACAGCCAACATGTGAGCATACCTCTCCCCAGATGGAGTACAGGAAGAGCGAATCCAGACTCAGCCCGGGGCCTAAGCTGGCTGCTCCCTCCAGTCCCACCTGAGACTCACCGAGCAGGAAGGATCCAGTAGAGACAGAGATCTGGTCTGACAGCAGGTGCTCCAGGAACAGAGGGAAGAAGTTGCTGTTAAAGTGGCAGTGAAAAACCTGTGAAGGCAGCATGCAGACAAGCTGATCAGCATGAACAGCCGTAAGAGAACAGAAAAAGCTAACAGCCCTCTGGGCTCTGTTCTCCCAGGAGCCCTGTGCCAAGGGACCATGCAGGACGGGCTTGGAGTACTTCATCAGAGCAAGAGCTTGGCTGTGGAGTTTACAACACTGTAGGCCGAGACTGCAACACCACCAGCTGTGCCCACCACGTGCCTGGGGTCAGTACTGCTTCCCAGCTGCTGAGGCATTGCTCACAGGGCACCTGCTCAGCACACAGCACTGCTGGGGCAGGCAGGGCAAGGAGGGGACAGCAGTGACTGCAAGGGTTTGGGGGAGACAGTGGCATGGCAGGAGGGAGGAGGTAGCTGTCAGGAAGACAAGGATAAGGCAGAAGTGAGGCTTGAACACTAAGATGCAGAGCAGCATCAAGAGCCTGCCTGAGGGGAACTGAGGGATCCCCAGGGAGACGGGAGCTATGGTTGCAGTACACGAGGAAGGCTGGGCAAGCTGATGGCATTTGGTAGCAATCACTGAAGAGGATGAAGAACAGAAATGGCAAAAGCCAGCTGGGAGGTGGATCCAGCTGGACAGTGAGAACAGTGATGTGAGCCTCAAGAAAGCAGGAGACTGTGCTGACAGCCACACCAGCAAACAGCACTCCTGAACTCATCCCCACCACAAGCCAGGCCTTGTGCTTCTGCACCCTAGATGGGGCTGCACAGAGCTCAGCCAGCCCCTGTAATCCAGCCTGCACGAGCACCCCACAGCTTGCTCAGGAAGTATCCTTGGGCCACAAGCAGGGAGAGTGGCTACCAGCTGCTCGAATTGGACAGTGTGAGCAGGAGGCTCCAAGAGCAAGTGGGTGCTGGAAATACCTCTGCCCCTCCTGGGGAACTCTCAGACTTCTGAATTACCATCTCAAACAGCCAGAGCCAACATGCATCCTCTGAATCCCATGTCACTGCTGCACCTACCTGAACAAGGTTCATGCAGACAAACCAAAGGAAGTTGCGATGCCGGGAGAGCTGGTGGAGATACTCTGCCAGGGTGATTCTCTTCTCCTGGGGGACAGACAGTTTCTCAATGTACAGCCTAAAGGGAGAGGATGGAAAAAAAGCAACTGTGAATCCCTCACACCAAGCAGGGGAAAGCCCCCAGCTCTCTCTGAGTAGATGAAGAGCTGTCTCTCCTCAGCTCCCATCCCAACTTCCGTCTCCCTGAAGCAAATCAAAATAGTAGAGTCTACAACGTTTGCATATTGCTAGCAAGAACCACAGGCAATAGGTCTCCCAAAGAACATTTGTCTTCTGAACCCAAAATTCATACTTCTGTCCAAAAAAGCGTTCTCCTCTTATTAGCCATTCCACTACGCATACACTGCTCCAGATCCCTGCAGTCAGCTCACCTGGCAGATCTCATCAGGATCTGCTGTGTTAGTACAGCATAATGCTGGCAGCTCATAACAAAAGATGACAAGTGAGGCGGCCCAAGGAAAAGCAAGGGAGCTGAACAGGGAAAACCAGCTGCATCATGGCCCACCAACAGCCCAGCCACTATCAGGTAACTGAAGCGAGCAAAGGGTAAGAGACATTTGCTTGTCCAACTCCATAGGAATGGGCAGCAAGGTGGTCTCATGCTCAAGCAGGAATGCTTTCATAAGCTGCTTCTAACATTTTGCCACTCACAGGCCTCACTGGGTGCTCTAGATATTAACTCATTTCACGTTCCAAACACTGGATGGCCATACAGCAGGTCAGGGCTCTGCCTCCAGTTTGGGCCAGGGCTGTCACGAGATAGTTTTGTCCTATTTTCAGAGGGCATTAGGAGCCAGTGTGACAGAGGTCATTCTGAAAACTGTATCAACAAACAAGAACCACAGATGATTAACAAAAATTTGCCTCGTCCTGAATCTTCCCACATGTTTAGTTTGCTGCAGTGCATGAAAGGACTCTACAGATCTATGTCAGGCCTTTGTTCCTGCCACAGAATTGGTGACACTTACTCTTTTAGGGTTGATTCTTGGTCCCATTTTGCTTTCCCATCAGCCTCAAACCGCTGGCGGAGCAGCTGTGTGGACAGGGTAAAACCAACAATGGAGCAGAGGGCCAGCATGACGCAAAATATGCGAAACGAAAAGAAATTCTCTTTGTCCCACACTGCGTAGGACATGAAGACAGAGAGGGAGCCTATGGCACTGAAGAGGGAGCAGTAGAAGTTGAGGCTAGTCCTGTCTTTTGCTGAAACAGCCAGGTCTGCGAGCAAGGCATTGTGATGGAGGTCAACCATGGTGAGAAAGCTGTCGTACATGCAAAGGCAAAGAAGGAACTGCAAACCAGGATGAGCCCAGGCAACCCAGAAAGCCAGGAAAGAGATGGCAAAGAGGGGACCATTGTGGCTCAGCGCCCTGAGCCTCTTCAGAACTACTTCTGGGGAAGAAATCTCTGCTCCTGACCTGCAAGAGAAGACAAAAACTTTAGACACCTGGACAAAACCCTGCATGACCATGTATTCTCCCTCTCCAAGGAAGTCGTATAAGCAGCCTAGGCACAAATGCAGCTTTTGCTCATGCAACAAGCACCCGCATCACATACCTTCTCAGCTAATATGTGAATACACTGAAAATTATGGGTTTAAGAAGGCCAAAAAGCATGAAAGACTTTTTTTCTCCAGAGTGTCTCCTTGATAATGCTGCACCATCTGCACTTTGCACAACGTAAATTATCTCATTGAGCACTTAAAGTTTTTACTAGTTGCAGGAAGCCATACCACGATTTTCATTAAATGCTTGACATAAAGACATGAGAAGTGCTAATAGCCAGCAGTGATCCATGATCCAGGGAGTTTGGAAACAACTCGTCTGAGGCATTCCAGGTGGAAAGAATTGTCCTTTCCCCCCTTCTGTCTCCCAAACCATGCACAGACACTCTCCAACACCCCACGAAAAGGCTTGCTCATATAGCAGGGGCTTGAGATTTTAGATGCCCATATTTTAGGTTCTGTACTACTTGAGATTGTTAAGTGTTAGGGTCACATCTACCTGATAGGTGTGTGACTTCCTCTCTACAGCCAGATACTAAAAGAACATGCAAAGAGCACTGTACTTCATGCCAGGAAAAAAAAAGAGGTATTTAAGAGTTCCATGCCCCAGAAACCATTCCCATGTAATCATTTTAAAGCTGCCAATTTCACATCATCTCCCCCAGAGACTAAATAACTTCCAGCTTGTGCTGGAAGCAGAACTTAACTTACTGCTGTGTGCTAAGGAACACCCAGTCGCTCAGCCAGCCGAACAGAGGGTCATTGAGGCTGTTCCAGATCAGAAACACTGTCTAGGAAAGAAAGCAGGACAGTGAAACAAACCATAGGACAGCTCCCACAAAGACTCAGTTCTGTTACTGAAGCAAGCAGCACTAAGCTGGCATGGTGAACAACCAGCAGGAACCGTTCCAGCGCACCCTCCCCTGCCCCATCACTGCTGTACGATTCCTCTGACTGGGGCAACTGCCAGATTAACACAGTGGGGCCAGTGGTTTTCCCTGCTTGTGAAACACGCCGATGTCCCCAGAGGAAAGGCAGCCTTAAGAACAGTCTCTAGGTTTTCTATCCCATCTTGTTCTCTGTTTATGTAAGTGGGGAAAACTGAAAAGCCCAAGCTAGCAATCAGAAGGCTCCCTTGCTCCCTCTCCAAAGGGGAACACTGCTATTACAACTGCTCTTCACACTTCTAGCAAGGAGCGGTCTTGATTTCAGAATGTCTTAAGAGTGCAGAAATCTATGGAAAAGACTAACCTCTCCTATCCAAAAGGACAATTTATCAATCTTGTAAACAGAAACAAAGGTGTCCACGTAGTACAGGAGGAATACGTTGTGCAAAATGGAAACAAACAGTGACAGGGACCCATAGATCACTGCAGTCGGCAAATGAGAAAGACAAGCCAACAGTCGCAACCCCATGTTGGTGTAGTCAGCGTTCAGCTCCCTCGATCACCTCCATTTCAGATGGGATGTCTTCTCCCAACACCTGCTACATATTTGTTGGGGCCAATCCATTGTTGCTCCTGCGGGGAGGGGAGAGAGGAAACCACATTCAATTTCTTAAATGGACTAGAAGTTGAATCAGATTAATTGGTAATTCTTTGCCAGCAGAGATCAGAATTAACATTGCTTTGAGAAGCTGTTCAAAAGTGGATTGGAGGGAACTTAAGAGCCTAAAAGCTGTCTGTGGCACTAAAGCTGTTTCATTAAGCTGAGGCCAGGCTGCAGACTCCCGGGGGTACAACTGTCTCCTCGTGAGCAGGCTGCCCCATCCTTTACCCTGTAACATTCTTTGTTATCCAGCAAGTAGCCGATTAGCTCTTTCCAACTTGTTAAAGGCAAGGTCACAGGAGGAATCAAGCTAGGTAGCTGCAAACAACAAAGCTGCCTTCACAAAACACACCTAGTCACTGACATTTTTAGGTACCCGTGTAAATTTTTAGCTAAATAAAAATGACAACAGCTGTGATGTAATCTCACATGTGCACACTACTTTTCCCCAGCAGTCACAGCTGACAGCACCTGGGCTGGCTTGGACAGGAGTTATTTATGGCAAGCAGCATTGCTGCTTTGTGACATGAAAAGACACGAGCAGAACATGACAGCATGCAGCAAACACGCTGCCATCATGTGATAAAGGCAACCAAGAGTCCCTTAGCAGCTGTCCAGTTTGTCTTGGGGTGGCCTGAATTTTAGGATCGGTGTCCAAAATAAAGATGCTTTGGCCGGACAGCAATATATATGGAAATAAAGCAAGCGGAACCAGCAGCCTTATACCAGAACAAGTCACTGTATGTTCACAAGGGGCTGAGGTGTGAGGGGAGTACAGGAGGTGGGACCATCGTCCTCCTGCAACATACTCTCATGCTTTTCAGACCAAGCCCCCTCTCACACTCAAGTTGCTACAGACCAAAGGTAAAACACAAGGCATCTCTTCAGAGGCACTCGTGTATCTGGTGAGATGTTAAGGGTTCTTAAATCAGTTTAAATCAGCTTCTCCAGCCCATGCCATCCTAAGAAGCTCTATCCACAGTGTACACGAGAGGTGACAACAGGGTCGCTACCTTAATGCTGTGATAAGCAAGATAAAGGGCTAGAAGTCATTCCTGTTTCAGCCCTCCAGGGTCCACACTCACCCAATTGAGACATGTCATGGGGACAACTTCACAGTAAGGATAAGAATGAGCACATCAGAAACAGGAAACTACGCACCAAGCCAGCCTTCTTGGGCTTGCAACATCAGCTGCAGCAAGTCCAAGCAGAAGATCAAGGGGAAGAATAAACGGCTGAGTATGAAACCTGATGAAACTCTAGTCCCACGCAGCATTTCCCAGAAGCCATGAGTCTGCCCACTTCTAGGCAAGGCTAGAAAAGCAAAAATAACCTCTGCTCTTCCTAGCCCAAGGAATTCTTCGTAACTAGCTCAGAAGAAGCAGGCACAGCATTTGCTCCAATCAATTACATCGCTAGATTGAAACTGCACATCAGCTCCACTCCCAGCCAAAGCACTAGACCTCAACTGGATACAGCTGCAGAGCCCTCATGGACTCATGGAGTGGAGCCACCATTCTGCATCCCCACTATGCCAAAACCCATGGCCAGATAAAAGGGAGACACTGCCTGGAGGGGAATTCAGTCAGACAATGAACTTTTATAGATATAATTAAAGACAGACAAGCCTCAAGGGGAAATTGCATTTTGTGCGGTCATTAATTGAAAAGGAATCAAGAATTTGTGTTGTGTAAAGATGAAGGTTAGTAAGAAGACAGAGCTAAGCCAACTGACCCACTAATGAGTCCTGTGCCTCTCACCAAGAGCCTTCTGCAGAGGCCTGGCTCAAGGGCAAATGAAGCCACCAGAGTGCTGGGCGCTCTCATGAATGGGACGGAGAACAAGCAGACAGCATCATTTTGCACTCTATGAATCTCAGTGAATCTAGATGTTGACCACTGCATGCACATCTAACCTCACTACAAAATTCCTGAGACACAAAGATGAGGGAGATCAAAGAAGGGCAACTAAAGCAATCAAAGGACTGAAGCAGCTGCCTGCTGAAGAAAGACTAAACAGCTGGGACAGGCAGAGAAGAAAGGCTGAAGGGGGACTTGATCAAGGTTTACAGAGTCACACACACAGTGGATAAGGTGAAGGTGGAACTGCTGCATGCCAGGACACAAGAACTGGGAGCACTCACCATAACTAGCAGGAAATCAGTTTAAAGCACATGAAAATAATTCTTTACCTGACAGGAAGCAAACACCTGACATTTGCTGCCAAAGGAGGTTGCAGAGGTAGGTGGCAAGTGCAAAGGATTAGACAAATTCATGGAAAACAGCTGTACACAAACAGCTACTAAAGAAAACAGGCAAGGAAATCGCCTCTAGCATCCTTAACCTGAGGGCTGCGCATGCTGGGGGCAGACAAGTGGAAAGGCAGTAGCCAGGCTCACATGCTCTTCTCCTAAGCAACAACTCCTGCTGCCACCATGGGGCAAAACGCGGGGTGAGACAGACCAACAGCCTGACCCGCTAGGGCTATTCTTAACCTGGACTTGACTTCACTACCCAACGCCTGTTTGAAAGCAAAGCTCGCTCTAGGCTTGGTCCTTAGCACTGCACTTTACACGTGTACCCATCCAAATGATGCTTCACTAAGCACATGTTGCACAAACCACAGCTGCTGGTTTCCAGAGAGACCTCATTTTGTCATTTATATGCTATGGTGCCATTTAAAGAAGGTCAAGTTCTACTTCCTCTCCTTCTCCCTCGTCGATGTGCAATCCCTCCAGCCAGCTGACATTTGTAAGCGATTTTACTTTGCTGGGATAGTTGTTAGGTCATTTTTTACTTTTTATTTTTCCTACCCATCCGCAAATGTGTTGTCTGTAAAAAGTAGATTTTGCTTCTATATCCAAAGCACTGTGTTATTTAAGCTTGCCACACTGGTATTTTCATAACCTTTTCCTTGGAATGGAGCATTACTCATTGAGTATGTCAGAACTTTTTAATATTAGGCTTTAACTAGTAACGGGAAGAGGAGCTGCAGGAGGGAATAGCTACCATTCATTCATGCTGAACTTCTAACACACAGTCATGAAACAACAAGCTCGTAAATTAGAAAGCAACTAGCCTTTATTTCAGAAACTTCCACCTCTGTTTTTGACTTCTGGCATCGCTCCTGCCAGTGACGTTCACAGATCTTATCTTTTTGAGAAGGATGTTTGAATACTGGCTACCAGGAAAGCATTGCTTTTGTTTGAGAGTGCTGGCATATGGCAGCTGGAAACACACCACAGTTTGGGCTCACACATCTGCTCTAACTTCCTAGCCAGCTCACAGCTGGATTCACAAGTCATTACGTCCCACAGCAATTCAGCAGCCCTTTGGCCTTACAATAAGGTGGAGCTCCAGCCTTCCACAGCTGAACCTGGTTGTACTGAGTTGGTTCGAGAGCCATATGCATTAATCTTGGCCTAACCCAGTCTTTTAAGCAGGGCCAGATGATTTCTATATGCTGAAGTTGCCACTCAGGAACCTGAAATAGTCATCTGCAGACATGACCACAGTAACAGATGACTCTCCCATTCATCCTCCACTGCATGGGTAATGCAGGCTGGAATATCCCAAATAATACTTCAGGGTATGTCTGTGATTGCTCCAGCTATCACAACACTGGCTATGCTGCATATTCGGGATTTTTGGGTTGCTTACTAGCTAAAGCAGAGGGCTGGAAAAATATATCGGGTCTGGGTCTCTGCTTCTGCTACACAATAAATCCACCCGCTGGATAAACCACCCAAGAGGGGACCCTATTTCTAGACATTCCTCATGGCCAGACAGGACTGGGCTGCTGGTGGTCCAGCCCCATCCACAGGGAAGCCAGGCTGGAGCTGCACCCGTTAAAGAGCTGCTGCCCTGTGACCCGTCCCAGCATAGCACCTGGTGCTGGGAACATCGATCACAGGCCCCATGAGTGACATTCTCAGCCAGAGGAAACAGTCATGGGTGTCTTCATCTGGTCAGGCTTATCCATCAGTGACAAGTCCATTTTGCAAGCACAGACCAGGTTCTGCACGCTCCTTCCTACCTCGCGCATGGTACCCCAGTGAGCTGCCAAAGAACAGATGCCTCCATGGGTCCTCACCCCATGGGGCTACTTAGATTCTGGCAGGACTCTGTTCAGTAAGAAGGGAAATCCCTCCATGGAGCCATTTCACTGCATGAAACTGAAAGAGCCTTCACTTAAACCAATAAAGTCTCAAAATCCTGTTCCTAGCCCAGGAAAGCTCCTATCTAGACACACACTCCACAAAATTTAGGCTCCTCTGGCCAAACTTTGAACCCATGCACCCTCTTAGAGGCAGATATATCTGCAAGACTCTCAATTTCTCCACCATACTACTTCTCAAATCCTAACGTCACATTTCCTTAGATAATCCATTTGCAAACAGAGAGTTTTAAGGGAATGTCAAACACAATCCCACATGAAACATTAACAAACTCCCCAACAGCAGACTCCCAGCAGCCTGGTATCTGAACAGTAAAGCAGTGAAGCCTTTGAAAACCTGATACCACCTGGGCCAGGCAGGCAAGGAAATGTGCTACTTGGAAGAGGCTAAAAGGGCATTTCCCAGTACCGTTTACAAATTCAGTAATTGCAGATGCCTCTGTATCACAAGAGGTTTGGTAACACCCTTATTACAGGCAATCATGTGCTTCCGTCAGGTGTTTCCCTCGCTCCTGCAGAGTTCATACACATCAACAGAACTGCCACACAGACAACAATTAGCATCTTGAACCAGCTGGTAGTTTCTGTGGAGATGTGTTCCAGCACAGCAATCTTGTTAAATCAGATTTCATTCCCTAATGAGATCACAAGGTTCGTTAATAGCGGTAACCAGGTAGATCTCATAGTCCTGGAATCCAGTAAGACATTTAACTTAACAGCATGCTACATCCCTTTTCTAAACAATTCATTGTTTTACAGTGTAAGGGAAATGTATTAGACAGATTAAGAACTGTTTTCCCATGATGTTACCACCAGTGTTAAGTGCTAATCCTGTAGCAGACTTCCTCAGCACTGGTATGGGGACCATTGCCAGGTAACTCTGGCCACAAATTAGAGATTTGTAAGTAAATATGAAACTCTTCCTGAAAACAACTCCCAAGAGGGGAATCACAGAAGCTAGAAGAGGGGGTTACTACACAGATAGAGCCTGTTCTTGTTAAGACTTAGTAGGAAGCACAGGTGAGAAGTCCTTTTTGCTGCTCTGCCCAAGCAGTGGCAAGTGGGAGTTTCTCCTATGCTATCTCTATCTTCTTGCCAGGGAGACTTTTCACCTATGCAAGCCTTTCAAAGCCACAGTCACCCCCCAAACTCCCTGGCTTCATTCACCAGCACACACCGCTAACCAAAGGAACTGAAGGAACCAAAGGACATCCAGCTGCCAAGGCCAGGGGATCGCTCCATGGCATTTAGGCCTGAAAAACACAGCACTTCATCACCAGCTAATGCAGCCTACCTCCCACGTGTGGGAGAGGGGCGTGGGGAGGCAGGCAACACCTGCGGAGTGAGGCCAGAGGCACGGATGCCATTTCTTTGGCCACCAAGGGGACGAGCCTGGCACCCCACCCGCGAGATCCCCCCGTGCCGAGGGGAGGCCTCCAGCCCCGGAGGAGAGGCTGTGGCCGGAGAGGGGCATGCCCGCCGTTTGGGCAGGCGCTCCCCCAGGCTCCGCGGGGTGGGGGCCCCGCCCGGGGTCGTGTGGCACCACCGGCAGGCCAGCAGAGGGGGCGACAGCCACAGCGGGCCGGGAGCCCTGCGCCACACCCCCGGGCGGGGCGGCCTCCCCTCGCCGCCTGCCCCACGGCAGGGGACAGCAACGCCAGGGCCGACTCTGCTCGCCGGAGCCCTGCGAGGGGGCGGGAGCGAGACCCCGACGCGCTCCAGGAAGGAGGACAGACGGACCGAGACCCCTGCCCACAAGCACCGACAGCAGGCACGGGGGCCCCCCCGGGCCCACGTGTAACCGCCAGAAGTAACGGAGGAAGGCACACACCGGGACCCTACCAACGTAGGGAGGAAGGAGAACCCCCACCCGGACTGCCCCACTACCTCTGGGGGAGGTCTCCCCCACCCCGCCCGAACAGCCCCGCTGCAGGCGAGGAGAGCAACCCAGGCCGGCGCCGGGGTAGGAGAGGCACCGTGCCGCGCCCCCCCCCGCAGCGCCTCCTACCTGCGTCCGTTACCGGCGCTGCCCCCGCCGATCCGCCGCCCCCGCCGATCCGCCGCCGGAGGGCACACCCGCGCACGCGCACCTGGCGGCCCTCCCGACCCCGCCCCGCCCCGTGCCTGGCGACCATCTTGCGTCCTGGCAAGTGAAGCCACTATCCAGCCGCCATCTCGCGTGAGGTCGCCGCGCCGGCTTCCGCCGCTGCTTCATTTGCATTAGCCCCGCCCCTCAGCGAACGGGAGCCGCCCCGGGGAAGGACTCCCCTGGGGCCCTTCTAGGCCGAATTCTCTATGATCCATCGGGTCGGCCGGATGGAGTCATGCTTGTTGCCATGGGAACCGTGGGGCTGGAGGAGAAACGGGGCCCGGAACCACAAGATGCCCACTGGTGAAGGCAGCTGGCCTCCTGGTGTCTTTAAACACCTCCGACTGCACCAAGGGAGCGGTGAAAGAGCATTGTGCCAAGCTGCAAAGTGACAAAGTGGAAGCGAAACAAACCTGGGAAAGGCTGAGGCTGCAAGTGTGACTGCTCAGGGGCACGTAGCCTTCCCCATCATCCATCAAATGCACTACTTGTCTTTGGTCTTAGTCATCAGCTACCTAATTTAGCTCTCAATATTCAGTTTACATTGTCCCAAATATTTCACAAATTAGAGACTGTCGTCCTTTGTTATTTAAGACACCTCTGGTGCTTTCTCTCAAAGAAGCAACTCCCAGTTTTGGCACACACACCACTTTCCACCTCTCATAACAGTTGCTCCCTATTCACAAACTTCACCAGGAAAAACTGAGGCAAAAGCCTAATTGCTGCATTCAGAAAAGTATCATTGCATCCTAGTACTTCCCAACATCTTTGTGTATTAGATTTGCTAGCAGATTCCTAAGCAGGTCTTTTTTATAAATTTACAGAAGCCAGGCAATTAATTGCAGTCAACAGGTTTGTAATTAAAGAGTGATTTGTAGGTACTTAGCTTCAGCTATTGAGATCACCTGAAGCAGAGCAAGGCACTAAGCATCCTTCAGGAGCACATTCTGCTGCAGCAGTTGCACTGAGCAATAATAAGGTGACCTTACAGACCAAGTCACCCTTTTTAAACCAGTGTAGGGATTTGTATCTGTGAAGGCCCACAACAGCACAGGTGCTGATGGGAGTCATTTGTATGGCTTCTTACTTAATTGCAACCTACTGAATAAGCAGTGGGTACAAATACCAGCTTAGCTGTTTGTAGCTGAGTGTGAACAAGAAAATCTTGAGGGGGAAGCAAAGAAAAAAAGAAGTAGGGTTTATTTTCAAAGTACTCAGTGGTGGGCTCTTCTCCATACTATTTAGTCAGTTACTTTAAATTTTACAGTTAAAATTTGAGCATTGTTAACAGTGCTTTGAAAAATAACCTTTGGTGAGTGCCTTTGAGGTTTTGTGTGCTGGCTTTATGTGCTGACTTTAGCTGTTCCTTTACCTGTGTCCTTTATCCATGCTATACAAAATTTTTTATATTCAAGTTCTATTTTTTTTTCTCATAAGGCTTCTTGCTAGCTAAGACATGTACCTTGCGTTAGCTTTAGAAGCCTTGTCCATAGGTGTCTAGGTTTAAAGCTGCCTGTCTGAGCATGTAATATAATTGCTGAAGGAATGAGCTTCCTGTTGTGTTCCTTAGCTACATGGGCAGGGCATATTCAGGCAGGTATTATAGCCCTGGTTACTACAGGAAAGCTTCTGTAAGGTGTGATATGGTATCTTAGCATGTCTCTTTGCTCTGTATGTGTCATTGAGGTACATCAGTGAACAGAGACCGTAGAAAGCAAGCTGCTTTCTTAAGATCAGGTTGCATATCCTACTGTTTCTTGCTCCTCAATTAAGTGAAGGCATCATCTTGGCTGTTTTTTCTCAGGATGTGAGTATGTGTACCCTGAATAAATGTCTGTCTCTGCTTTCTGCTCTTATGACTACAGACATGTTTGAACGTTTTACCAGTTACAATGGCAAAACAGTACTAGTGCTAGCCTAAATGTTTGTAGTAGTTGTGTACAATTGAGGTTCTGTACTTTGCTAGGCTTTTTGGAAACACAGATGCTTAAATCCCTCTGGAGGCAATGCCTCTTTCACCCTAGCACATCTGCTCTTTTATCTAGTAGATGCAAGTCTATGTATAGTAGCATAACCCAGTTGGGGCGTTGATTCATGCCAGCACTCTAGCCTGTAACTTTCCTAGCTTCTCCTGCTTGTGAAAGATACTAATGTAAACTCTTAATGTTGTGTGATGATAGGCTTTAAATGCTTTAGTCTGGAAAAAATTGCATAGAAAGGCTTCTCTGAGCAATTGTGTTCTAGGAAACACAATATTGCCTTTTGATTCCCATTAAAAAAAAATCAGTAATGTTACTTTTAAGCTATGTTCTATATTGTCTAAAGACTGTAACAGAAGGTAGTTAGACTAAAAAAAAAAAAAAAAGAAAAACCCCAAACTATTATAGAGGTGTAGATCAGCAGACCCTGCAGATGTTTGCCTTGGTGGATGCAATAAGAGCAGTATTCCCATGGGTAATTCTAGCTCAGACGTTTCAACTTAAGCTAGAAATACAGTGTGTGTTGCTGTTGTCAGAAGGCTTTTTTTATACACTGAAGGGATGATATGTAATACTACCCCAAAGTCTGGATAATGTTTCCTGCCCTGCCCCACCTTTTGGGGTGTTGATCCTATAAGATCTAGTACAAATGCATAAGAAGTTATGCCTTCCTTGCTTCTAAACATACATCCTAGATGTAGGATGCACAGGAATGGGATCCAAGCATATTTAAAACACAAGTAATTAAAAACACAAATGGCTTGCTGTGACATTGGACACTAGTGTGTGTCAACAGGTAGAAGAAACCCTCTGTGAACATGAAGACCCTCTGGAGAACCAGGCTGTGTAACAAGCTAAGGCCTTTGCAGGGTGCCAGGAGCCTCTCCCAAGAACGCTTCAAGGGCAAAGACTTGTAAACAAGCAGCTGAGAGAGTGGGATGCTGTGAAAGCATAAAAACAGTGTGGAGAACATTTTGCTCTGCTATGCAAACTGTCCATGTGTGAGATAAGAAAGTGCCTGCAGGTAACTGGAGCTAGGCAGAGGAATCAAGGCTGAGTAGAACGATTTATCTTGGAGTGTGTAAAGTAAACAATATATTAACCAGGAGGAACCAGATAATTATATTAATTATAGGGGTGCCTGAAGCAACTCTTGCAGGGTAGAACCTTGCAAGGCCACCCATACTGTATCAGTAATACCATATAAGGCTGAGATCGCCTAGGTAACGATATCAGAAATGCCAGACTCGGTTATGGATGTAGCAAAAGTGAGACCAATGGGGAAGAAGTAATGAGGGGTGGATTGTCTATTTGGGAGGAGACTGGCTAGAGGAAGCGAAGCATGTGCATGGCAAAAAAGTGAATCCTGCAATGGGAGAAAGAGTAAGGTATAAAATGAGACTAAAGAATGAAGGAAGGTGGGATCAGCTGACCACAGGAGTGTAGACATTGGTAGTTGTAGTTGGTAGTGGTAGCTGGTAGTGAAGCCTAAGGACCCAAATCCACTGGGATACTAGAGTGATGCTCCTTGGACAACCTGCTGGAGTCTCCATCAGGTCTGTGTTGGAAAGACTTGGTGTGGGAGGGAAGGGTGACACACGTGTAACTCAATAGCAGTCATGTGTGGTTCATAAAACTCAATTCGTAGCTTCATAGTTGTGTGCAAAATTATATGAATAACCATGAGGTACTAGTGATGTGTTAATGAGGTTATTGATCATTCAGTTGACCTATTGGTGTCATTGATTGATAAAAGTCTCTTCAGTTGTTTGTCTCAAGACTGCAATCTGAAGGGGGCCAGCTGGGCAGAAGTGACAGCTGGGGGCTTGTCTGGGATGTCCCAGTTTGGAAGCTTGATCTGACTGATGCTGAGGTTTTCTGTTTGAAGAAGAGCATGTGTGGATGGAGATGATGGGTATTGGATGATCTCTTGAGTGAGAGGAGGAGGGGATCTGTTTGTGCAGGCTGTGTTTGAGCATGGAGGGGATCCATGGGACTGTGAAGGCTATATTGTGCAGATTAAAATGTGCTTGACTAAAGAAGAGTAGTAGTGTCTAGATAGAGCTGTCTCTGGGAAAGGGTTTAGATCAGAAAAAGGTGGAAGCTTTTGACAGGGCAGACTGGGATCCTGAGACATGGGGCAGGGGGATCAGAACCTCAGGTGAGGGAGACTTGATGCACAGGGTGGCTGCAGTGGTTACTAGGAAGATGAGACTGGTGGTGGTGGGAACTTTAATAACACAAGCTATGCCATGGGGAGAGGAGGACATGTCAAGAAAGGAGAAAGCTTAGAGGAAAAAAGAGGGCTGGGGTGTATGTCTGTCCAAAATCTGTGCTTTGGTGCAGCAGACATCTCTAACCAGGGAGAGGCTGGAGGGGTGACAGTGTCGGGATCACCTTGGCAGTGGGCAGGGGTGGTTTCCAGAGCTCTGTCTGCTGATGCAGTGACCCTGTGGTAACACTTACCATGCTTTATTCTTAGCAGCACAGCTTTTCCAGACCTGCTGTGTTATCCAGCAGCTGCAGTGAGAGGAGGAGGAGTGGCTGCTCCAAACCTCTCTGTCAGCAGCGAGTTGCATTTTGACTGCTATTTGAGCAGAGTTATGCAAGGGGGTGGTTTTTAGATGATTGGAGTCAAGTAAAGACTTGCTCTGCAACGACTAGGGCTTTTCCTGGTGTTTTGACTTCATACAGAGTCTGGTTTTTGCACAGACCTCAGAAATAAATGCCAGACTTGTACTAGATTTCAGTGCTTTCTGGGAATTCTGCTTTGAATAGCTGAAACAGATCTACTCCCCCTTCAAAGGGCCTGTGTGAGGGGTGACTGACTGTAATAAGCATTAACTGCTATTTCTGCGTTTACCAGTGCCAGCTGGAGCTATTTTCTCTGTGGTGCACTAGTAATATCGGAGTTCAGAGAGAGCAGGGTGACGACTAGGGTCTTCTGGCTTCAGAATGAAATCTTCCCCCTTGTTTGAACTTCAGGGATTGTTTATGGTGCAAGAGCTGGGAGTGGTTCTGAGCCCACCTCTTGGAGGGGAGCATCAAGTGCAGTAGGTTTTGCATTCATGTCCTCTCAGCAGGGTGGCAGCTTGCTCCCCTCTTGAGAGGGAGTTGGTGTGTCTGAGGTTCTCTAGGCTGTCCATCCCAAAAGGAGCTCTGGTATCAGCTGTGCTCATGGTATCTTTCAGTTGGCTCAGGCAGCTGTAAGAATTTGGACACTGAAGTAGTTCCTGATGGAAAGGTCCCTCCTGTGGTGTGGGGGGAGGCTGGGTCAGATCCCCAGCATTGCTGGGGGAGTTCCTCAGACTGGGTGAGTGATGAGGGAAGAACGGGGCTGAGGCTGCTTGCAGAACTACATCTGGGGCCAGTTATACCACTCAATGTGCCAGAGGAGGAAACATTTATCTTCCCAGCTGAAAAGCCCTGTAGACCAGCATTTTTGCATTCTACAGACTGATGCCCTGTTGATCAGGGCTGGTCCAGGCTCCTCAGCTGTGCTCACAAAGCTAAATTTTTGTTAGACAGGCTCAGAAATGAGTGGGTGAGGGAATCCAACCAGTCTAGAAACCTGGGCTGCTCGCCCGGCTGCCAAGGTGAGGGTGTCACCCTTCAGCCACTGCTCCTGCCCAGCTCTGTGCCTCAGGGGCAAGCGAGGGGGGGGCCCACAGCCATCTCCATCTGTCTGCTGTCCTGTGCTGCTGCTTTCTTTGATCTTGCCAAAATATCTCATTTTAGCACAAATGTACAAAACTGTCTGGATTGGTGGGTTTCTCCTGTTTCTACTACTAATGCGCAGGCTTCTATCTCTCTCAAACCCTTTCTACCTTGTAGTTTTACTGCTCTTTGAGGTGTCATTAAGCTTTCATTCAAAGTACCCACTCTTCTCTGCAAAGCCCTTTTCTTTCTAGTGGGCTGTTTTCAAGCTGCTTTCAGTATCAGTTATCTTCCTTTACATGTTACCACTAGACAGCACAAGGGAGCGTGGCAAATATCCTCACCCCTTTTCTGAGAAGTAAAGGCTGTGTGTTCTCCTGTCTCGCCAAACTTTCTGTCTAGAAACATCCGAGAGGATTGGTGTAAGGAGACATTGGGGTGTAATAGCTGCCCAGCTCTTGGTATGTAGTACCAGCTCTGCCTGCAGGAAGCAGGGTATGGCTACATGCACTGTCGCATTTAATTTTCTGTAAAGCACACAGAAATCTGTGACCATGGTAGCACTCAGGGCTCAGGTGTGAAGCAGACAGCTCCTCCTGGGCTGGCCGGTGCAAGCATGGGAGCTGGCAGGCTGCTGCCCTCATCCAGGCTGTGCTTTGTGCTGCTGGAGAGGCCGCAGGGGTGCAGTGTGTGTGTGCAGGAGTGGGGCAGAAATGGCCCCACTTTGTCTCAGCCCACCTCATAGCATCTTTCTCCCTGTCTAGATGCTATGAGAGTTTGTCTCTTCCTAGAAGTCAGCCCTCCCTTCAGGCTGCACCGGGCTCTGCCTGGCAAATGGGAGGCAAGACCTGTTCCCTGCAGCCCTGGTTTGTTCTGATCTTAATCAGCTACTGCCTTGTGGCACCTTGTTGTACTAGGCATTATGTAGTAACCTCTTGTGGAAGTATTAACACTCCTTGGAATGCTTTGCTGGGACAGTGTGGGTTTTCTAGAAAAGAAGAGAAACTTAGAGAGTGCAGCAAAAACCCTGTGGTGCTGTTTCATCTTGTGGGGAGGAGGGGGGAAGCATGTGGGACAGCAAAATCCAAAAGTGCTTCCATGATTACGTAGCACTGGTGTGGGAATCTGTAAATCTGTATGCCTAGATAAAAATTAAGGCCTGAAGGGACCTAGCTTGTAATGAACTATTGCACTTTCCTTGAATTCCTGTGTTGCTGCCAGGCATGTCTGGCTGACCAAGAGTGTCCCCTTTAGGAAGGCAGACAAGTGCCTTTGTCCTAAAGATCAGTACTGGTGGCAGAGGATCAAAGCTGCATGGCTTTCTGTGCTGCTCTCCCACCTCCCCAAGAAATACTTGAGAGTTTTCTCCTCGTTGAGTTTTTCTTAAAAGACCTTGAACAGAGCACAATCTTAGGTTGGCAATAGTGGGGATGGAAGCGACAAGGGAAAATAAGAAACTTCTTCGTTGTGGTGTTTTCCCATGCACTCTCCAGCTACTAGGATGCTGGATAAGTGTGTGGGACTCTGACACCAGAGCTGTGGAAGACAAACTTTAGCTCAATGAGTGTGTTTGGTTTTAGCCTCTCACTTCCAGGGCCGTCCTTGAAGTTTTGTTTTTTTTTTTCCAAAGGAGGTCTTTGCCAAAGCTTTGTCAGATGGCAACAATTTTGCAGAGTCTGCTCAAAATGGGGAGACTAACTGGAAATAACTCATGCCTTGGTTAGGGGAAAATGTTGCTTTTGCTGTATTCATCCCTGTACCCTCAGTAGTTGCTACAGAGCAATGGCAATAGATCTGTGGTTTGTGGGGTGGGGAGAACAGGGCAGGAAGAAAGCCAGAAAGAAGAGTCTGAAAGTTTGGGTGCTGGAACAGTAGAGAGGAAAAGGCAGCTAGGTGGGATCATAGAATGGTTTGGGTTGGAAGGGACCTTAAAGATCATCTAGTTCCACCCCATCCTCTTACTTTGGGAGCTGATCACAGGGCAGTGGCATGAGGAAAGAATAGTTTTGGTCAACCCTTAGAGTAAAATAGAAGGCCGCATCCTCTCTTGTGGGCTGAATGTCTCTGCAGTTGTATTGGCTTTCAGTATGCTCCCTGAGGAAGCATCTAAACCTGTTCAAATGGCCAGCCTGACCTGAGGACCAAGCTAACTTTGGTTGGTGCTTCAGGTGGACAAAAGACTTGGTGACACTCATTAAACCATCTGTCTTGGTGAAACCAATCTCTCCAGAGATGTGAGATGCTTGTATGAAGTTTCACACACTGGGTACTGTGGCACATATATGTTGGTCTGTGTCCATGCATCAGGCTTACTTTAATCTCTCTCCTACAGACTGTGCAGTCTAGCATGGACTTGAATATTTACATCTTCCTCTGTTTTCACAGAATGGTAGGGGTTGGAAGGGACCTCAAGAGATCACCTTGTCCAACCCTCCTGCGTGAACAGGCACACCTAGAGCAGGGGGCACAGGACCGTGTCCAGGCGGGTTTTGAATGTCTCCAGGGAAGGAGATTCCACAGCCTCTCTGGGCAGCCTGTGCCACTGCTCTGTTTTCTGCAGCTCTCAGTGGGTTTTGTGCTCCATGACTACCTAAACAGAAAGCTCCCCAAATTCAAAGCTAGCCTGGGTGACAGTAAAGTTCTACTGCCCTGAGACATGTCCAGCAAAACTATGGTCTTCTGTAAATCTAGGAAGTAACTTATTCTGCTTTAGATACTGGAAAAGCCCTACCAACCTTGGCCATTTCTGTATTAACTAGTGGTGGGTTCATCACCTGTAGTAACTGTGTAATAGAGTGGTGAAACAATCTTCTCTGTACTTGAGCTACCAAGTGTACTCTCTGGCTTTGTATTGCAAACATTGTTTGACTGCTCCATAGCAACTGTCTGGGTTGGCTGGTGCTGAAGCATGCTTTGCTCAGCAGATCAGGTATTTTGGGAGCTGTGGTGTCAGTCTCCTTGACCTGCACCAAGATGTGTGAAGAGGGAGAGGCCATGCCAGGTGCTGGGCAGTGGGTGAGGGAATTGCTGAAGTCAGCTCTGGCAAGCCTGGGAAGAGTCTGAAGTACCGTGTTCTCACCAAGCAGGGATTACAATCTCACTTCAGCTGGCTATGACCTTCTTGGGAGTTTTCTATCAATTTTTTTGTGTGTGTGCCTGGCTTCTCATTCAGCCCTAGCCAAGTGGGGCTGAACCATTTTCCAGCAAGGTCAAAATTGCTGGAAAGGCTTGAAGGGAGAGGCTGCCTTGTCTCTTGCTGTGGCCTTCCTTACTGAGTTGGTCCCTTGTTGCTCCCTGCTGGCAATCACAGCTCCCAATGCCCTGGCTGGGGAGGCTTGGCGCCCAAGCACAAACAGCATGGTGCCTGCCCATCCACCTTCTGTCTGTGCCATCAAGGAGCTGGTGTGTATTGATGGCTGTTAGTAGCTCTCAGGAACAAGGAGGCATTTAGCAGAGCTCAGGTTGTGCTTTAAGGACTGTTTTGCCCTTTCCTGCTCAGGACATCCAGGTGCCAGGCAATGGATCAGGGTCAGGCAAGCTGGTACTGGCTTTCTCTCCTACTGTACACATGGATTTGTCATGCCCTGCGGAGTCTGGCAAAGCTTTGCTCTACCTGTGGTCTCCCAAAATCTACCTATGGAAGCTGGAGCAGCCTGAAGGTCAATATGAACAGGCACTGGTGTGATGGTGAGGTAAACCATGTTGTCAGCCCTGGGAGCACAAGGCCACAGCTCTGGAGGGGCAGGGCAGCAGCCTTGTACCTCCTGCATACCAAAATATTGCTGCAGCACACCTAATGATTCGGAGCAGTGCCATGCCTGCAAGCCAGGAGCTGGGATTTGGGCCCTTGTGCTTGCAAAGGTAAGCCTGCATCAGTGTGGTCCTGAGAGCTCTGGTGCTCAGGAACAGGGTGAGAGCTCTTCATTGGGGAGCAGGCAGGGACAGGGCAGTGCCAGGCAGCTGTGCAGTGGAGCCCAGGAAAAGCAAAGCCAGCCGGAGCCCCAGCCGCCAGGCCAAGGCTTACCCTGACATGTTTGCAAACTTCCTCCAGGGCTGTGAAGTATTGTCTACACTGTGCCAGCTGTCAATGCCCTCCTCTCAGGTGATCTGCTTCCAGTGAAATGTCTTCAATTCTGTGGTCAGGCATGTGACAGTGCTGCCCTAAAGCACTCCCAGCCATATTTAATCCTCATTTCTTTCCCTCTTATCTCTTCGTTTGCTTCCTCTTGCAGGCCGTCCTGCCTGGCTGAGCCACTAGCTTGTTCCTCTTATCATTTTCCAGTGCAAAATCAAAACAATTAATACCTGTGCTTGGGCTGTCCTGGTGCTAAAACCTGAGTGATTTAGAGAGCCTGTTACCCTCTTCTCCCTCAGCAGCTGGGAAGGCCTAGGGGCATGGATGCTGCTGTGAATGGTAGATGGAATGTGTACTCTTTTTTTGAGAAAGAGCTGGTCATCAACTAGCTGACATGACAGCTTCACCAGGGCTGTTCCAAACTTGCATGAAGCAGCACACTGATCCAGCAGGAGGGATAAACTGGGCCTGCCTTGTTTAGCTTGATGTATGCAATAGCTACATGGTTTCTCTCCAGATGATGGATGTATGGAAATGATCCTGTGGATCCTGGTAGGGATGCAGGATTGAACTGTATTAAAAGAGGCACTGAGACTTTTTTAAGAGACTGTTTATTCCATTTACCCACCTTAGGCTACCATTCATATACAATACCCTTTTGGATTTTTGTGGTAGTTCTAAGTTAGGCAGGCAATGTGTTTGGAAACTAGCTAGTAGTCTCATTCAATAAAGGTCTAACAAAGTGTGCTCAAACAGGGTGCAGTGGAGCAGCTTGCTGCAGGAAGCTCAGCTCTAAACCCTTTCAGAATGGTCAGGCAAATTTGGGAAGAGATGTTTAGGACCTCTCAAGCACAGAGGGACACCCAGCCTTGTCCTTGCCTTGGTGAGTGCCTGAGCTATGCTCTGTTGTAAACTGGGCTAAGTATAGGAAACATCATGGTGCCTGCTCTGCCCCTCCCCAACACCTGCTAGTGAGCTGGGGAGACCTCAGCCAAAGCTGTCTGAGCTTTCTCTATTTTGCTTGAAGCTGTTTGAGCCTTTTTTGTAAAACACCCCCAACATCCCCCCACCCCTGCCTCCTGTCTGAGGGAGTGGTGTTTTATGATGGCCTTTGGCTCCTAGGCTGCAGCTCTTGTTTAAGGGTACTGCCTGGTCTTGCTAAATACTCTAGTGCTCTTCCTCTGTGCAGCAGGTAGACTTCTAGCTCTGCAACCATGGCAAAAGCAGGCTTGAGTTAGTGCAGATTATGAACCTCAAGGGACAGGAACAACTTGTGCTGGCTGATAAAAACAAAAACCTCCATTGTGTAGTACCCGGTACTGCTTGTGGCAGGCAGGTTCTCACGGGACTGCCGAATTTCCTGTTAGGCTGGAGGAAAGCACTGGACTGAGGAATGAATTTCATCTTACCTTCTTGGTCAACACCTGTGTGAGAGGCAACTCTATAGTTAAGGTTGAAGCAAAAAGAGCCTACAGGATTTGAACTCCATGGGGAAAAAAACTTGCCGCCTTTAGTTCTGTGTGTGGTCTTTTCTTGTCTCTGATAACAAACTTTTTAAAAAAACCCATGCTATGTACAGCTTCCCTTCCTGCCCTTGGAGAGCACAATGAGTCATGGGAGGACATTGCTTAATGCCCTGGATGATGCTTGGATTGTCTGGTGAGGGCAAGCTAGGAACAAATTCAGCTATGGGTCAGAGTTAATCAAGGTAGATGCACACTTAAATGTGAACAACAATTGGTGAGACCAAAATGAGATGCCTTTACATGAGAACTTGTCAGAGTAAATATAGGTGTGTCGGGATTTTGCTCTAGAAACAAATAGTAGGCACAGCTCTTTTTTTCAGAATAGAAGCAGGGCTTTCAGAGGATGGGGAGAGAGGAGTCAAGGACAGTTGAAGATGTTTGATTATTTGTTTGGGTTTTTTTTAAGATCTCCTTGTCTGGGTAGGAGACAGCTGAAATGATTGCAGCTGGCTGGGCTGCATCCTCTTTCCTCTCTCTGCCTGCTTTGTTTGACTACTTTCATCTGTGCTTGCGTTACCCATTTTTATGTCTGCTCAGGGGTCTCTAACTTCTTGCAGTCTGTCTTGCTGCCTCTCAGCAGTACAAAACCATGTCACAAGGATGTGCCCTCAGTGGTTTTTATGCCAGCTTGCTCCCATCTCTAACTCCATGATCTGTGTGGGTTAAATGATGAGTCTTGCTGAGCAGCCAACAGGCAGTTGCTGGCAGTGTGGCTGTGCTTGTTCTTGATAGGTAAGCTGCAGATGCAGGGAGCTCCTTTTCTTAATTAGTTGGTATGCTTACAGTGCTAGGCATATCTCCTTATTCAGCCTGGTTCTGGAATGTATGTAACCAATGTAAATTGTTTTTCTTCCCTTCCTGTCCTCACAGCTTTTGAGACTCGGCAACTGCTCTGGAGAAATGTCCCCTGTGTAAAACCCCAGTTCTTGTACCATGTACCAGCCTGGCTTTGTGCCGCAGGAGTACTACCCAACCGTGATCCTACCTTCTGCCTATACCTACCCACTGGTGCTGCCTGGGAGAGCAGAAGATGTGACCAGCTCTGTGATGTTCCCTCCCATCCACATGCACAACTTCTACAGCCGACCCACAACCTTTGTGGTGGACCGGAGCACCTACCCTGACTATGCAGGAGGTCAGGTGGAGTATCATCATCTCTGTGGTGCCTCCAATCCCTACTTCCGTCCATACTACACCTGGCACTTACCTCCTATGGTCCCCATCCCTCTCTACAATCCCTATACAAACTATAATCCCTATGCCACCTACCAGAGGTCAGATCAGTATCGAGACACATGGCCAGAAGGCTTCACCATGAGAGGGGAGCTTCAATGGGGGAAGCTTGGAAAGGTGTTTGGTCCAAGGAAAGACCTCCCAGAATTTGTGAAGGATGATCTCCGGAGGGTTTATGGCACCTATCCACGGACCAATGTCTCCATAACCTACCGGAGAGGGGAGTTCTTGGTCAAGGGAGACCCCAAGGTAGGAGAGCAGGAATACGCAGTGGAAAAAAAAGTCATCCAGCGGGCTGTGACCCCCAGTGCCAGCGAGGCAGATGACAGCAGTGAGGACTGTAACCGTAAAAGGAAAAAGAAATTAAGACATTAATATGGTCAGTCACTTGATGGACAGATGCTCCAAAGCCCTTTTGTGGGAGCCAGTTGGCAGCTGTTCTTGGTGCAGCTGGCAAGTAGCACAAGCAATGGATGCCACTGCTCCTGTTGGCTTTTAACTGCTCCCCATCTTCCACAAGCTTACAGCAGCTTTACCCTGTTTGATGCATGATGCCCATCCTGTAAAGAAACCACATGGCACTTGACTGTCTGTCAGATCAGCTCTTTAGTCCTGGTTTTGAAATGAATGTTTGCTTTCCACTGGTTTGGTTGAGTGGTCACAGTTGGGTGGAGGAATTTCCAGACAGCAGCCCTTGATTAGAAGATGGGCTTCTTCCTACCCTGTCCAAGAGAAGTTCCTGGAAGCTGGTTCCCTTCCTGGCACTCAGTTAAGGAGATCAAAGCAGGATTTCCTCCAGGCTGGGAGCAGTGCAGGTCCCAGAGGAGGGAGAGATTCTTGAACACTGTAAAGAGCAATTGTCTGCATATCTTGTCACTGCTGTTTATGACCATACCATTGTGCTTAATCACCATGTGGTCCCTGTACGCAGCACTTCCCTACACATTGGCAGAAGATCCTGGTGTCCCCATCCTTTACACTTGGTAACCTGATGCTCAGTTCTCCTGGCATCATGTCCTTGTTGAAATTGCTGCTTGAGGCCCTATGCTGGGTCTGACTCGGCTCTGGTTGGAGGCACTGGCTCTCCAGCAAGGTTACTGCAGTTGTGTGAACCACAGTTTGGTCTCTTGGAAGGGTGGACTTCAGAGTTATGCTGGAAACCTGGAGTGTTGTGAGTGGCTGGGTCTGACTTTCTTGCAAACTTCTGTACCTTTTAAATGATTATAAATAAACAATAAAACCCCACCAAATGCAAATGCTTCTATTTCTGGTTTTTGTTTTTTTTTTTAGCTACCTGACAGCAGTCTCTTCCTGTGAACAACTTGCAATCTGATCTGACACCTTTTTTGCAGAGTTGGGGGTGACTTCTGACTTGTTGCTCTTGCCCAGCTGTGGTGGGTTATTCTGCTCACTCTGCTTGGCAGCATCCTCCCTTGCCCCAGTTTGTTGCCTGACAGCTTCCTCTTTGGGGACCAGCAGGGACTTTCTGAGCATACAGGAGAAAAAGGAGACCTGTTCTGTCCCCCTATAGCCTCCCCCTGACATGCCACATGGGAGAAAGGCCTAATGCAGGAGGGAACTGGGTGTTCCCCATCTGTATAGCAAAGGAGGGAACCTGTGAGAATGAACTTGGAGGCCCTTGGTGGCTCTGAATTGCTATAAAGTCAAAGCAAGTGGATTTTTTTAAAATTAATGCAATGATTTTTTTGTTTAAACAATTGTCAGAATGTCTCAGCAACTATCTGGATTTCCCTTTCCCTAATCAGTTTCTTGGAAATGGGCTAACTCTGCTGCCAGATAAACCTGCAAGAGAGCTGAACTAGAAAAACTGCTACAGAAACCTCAGCCCAAGCTGATGCTCCTTGGCTGTGTTGCAGGCGGTGGCCATGGGACTTACTGAATGTGCTAGAAAAGGATCTTTATGCAGGAAGTGCAGCACTCTGATGAGGTGCTGGAAGGAGGTTTTTCTTTCCCCATCACCCATAGGTGGTACAGGGTGCAACTGGGCTGTCAGAGCTGGATGCTGCCTGGAAGGAGCTGGTTTAGATGAGATCCTGGAGCTGGCACAAACCAGCTCATCTAAGCAGGGTGAGGGGGAGCATGGGGTTTGCCCTATGGTGATGATCAGATGCTACATGAATTACATAACTTATCTGAAATGCCACTCTTCTGGCCAATAAATTCCTGGTGGTAGCTTTGTACCATGTTATAGTGGCAAAAGGTCCCCAAAACACAAGGTGGGCAGCCAAGGTCTCCTAGAGGTATATGATGGGTGGGTGTAAAGAAAGCCTGCTGCCTCCACAAAACTTTCTCCAAATACCTGTCCCTGCTGGGGCCATCTCCAGGGTTAGCAAGGAGGGAGCAGGCACAACCCTTAACTTTACCCTGCCTGTTCTGTTTATCTTCTCCAACGTTTGGTTTTACTACCTGGACTCTGAACAGGAGATTGCTGGGCACGCCCACGGTGTTGTTCTGTGTATTTTTAGCAGAGGCCTACAACTGCATGCAGTACATCAGGAGGCAGCAACCTATTTATTTTCTCAAGTGCTATTTCACTTCCAGATGGAAGAAGACATTTTGTAGTTGGGCTTTTTCTTCCCCTTGAGAAAAAGCCCGCCACAAACAACCACCACCTTGAGTAGCTCTCTGAACACAGGGTTTCATGTGGTGGCCATAACTCACCTCCATCCCTACTCTGGTCTCTGTGTGAGAGCAAAGATTTGCATGTTCCTTGCAGGAACAGCTCACAGTCACGCTCTTCCTGAAGGTTTGAGGCTTATTTGCTGCCCAGCTGCAGAACTGAATCCATAGGGCATTTCTGGAGACTTAAACGCCTATGGAATTCAGTTCTCAGAGCCAAGCAGCCAGTGTGAGTCGGCTTCCCCTGGCCCCAGCCAGCTGCATCTCCATCTGCCAGGGGGGAAAAATAGCAAAGTGCTCATGATGTTGCTGACACAGATTTCTGCAATGGGGAGCTGCTGCAAGGAGACGACTCCGGCACCTCTTGCTCTCACCCCAGAAGCAGCAAGCCGTGGCTTGCTTTGGAAAGTTTGCATAACTTGGCTGCTATTTTTTTCCACTGATTCCATGTGTCGTCCTGTTGTTCGGAGCTGCTGCAAAGCTGCTAGTCAGCCCCAAGCTCTGTAAACCTGCTGGAGCTGTAAGAGAAATAACATTTCTTCCAGATGGGGCTGGTATTTGCAGGTGCATTGGGAATCCTGCCTATCTGTTTGCCCTGTGCACAAGCAGTAACACATCCCTTGATCTAAACTGTTCCTCTGTGTGTGCATCTGAAAGTGGGGTGTAGCCATGCCGGGAGCAATGGGGGATGCTCAGTGCTGCAGGAGCAGCCCAGCACTCCTGGGCACCAGCCTTCTGCTCCACTCTTACCGAAACCAGTGCTTGCGGGAACCCCTGAACTGGGATATGCCAGCTGATGGATGGAAATGGTTTCTGCAGCAGGTAGTACTGCGGGTGGACCGTGAGGTGCAGCGGAGCCTGCCCATTTGGGACTGGGAAGGGACAGAGGGTAATTCTGCAGCTTAAAATGAAACAGTGAAAGGCCTTTTTGAGGCAGCTGAGAGAATGGATCCAGGGAGGGATCAGTCTCGGTCTGGGCCAAGCTGGGACATGCTGGTGCATCCCACAACTACCTATGTGCTCTTTTCTGCCTGCTGCCCCCACCCTCCAGCTTGGGCTGCAAAGCTCACGTGCAGGGAGGGGCAGACTCAGGGGACACATGGGGACTCCCATGAGCAGCCGCGGAGGTGCTGACGCTGCTGGCAGATTTGGGCAACCTTGGTCCTTAGCAGGAGATGTTCATTTTCAAACCCAGGGACTGAGCTGATAGCTGAAAGGCAGGGAGAGGCGCTTTTTTTGGCTCAGCAATAGTTTGACACAGTTGTGACGACAGCGGTTCAGGGTGCCTCGGCAGGAGTAACCGCTGGGATAAGGTTACAGCCCTTGCCTGTAGGCTGACAGTGCAGGAGGGGAGCGGTCTGGTCTGACAGATCAGTAGGAAAGACGGGAAATGACACACATACTTTGGAACACAGCCAAAGATTTCGATGGGGGAAGCACCAAGCAACTGTCTGTATGAGGAGCTAACTCCGTGATTGCTCAACAGCCAGCCCGGGGCTCTATTTTAATCCATCCGTGGGGAATATGAGTTCAGCCAGGGCAGCGTGAACTAACCATCCCAATGAGTGTCCCAAAGGAGCTAAGCCCCTTTGCAAAAGCTGTAGGGTTCCTAGCTGCAGATCCCAGCCCCGGCACATCCTGGGGACCACATGCAGCAGTACTGCAGGGGCTACCTGGAGGGGCAGCAGCAGAGGGAGACAGGGTAAAGCAGAGCCTCACACCAGGGTCCCCCCACCCTGCAGCAGGTGGTTGGGGTCAAAGAGGCAGCTCAGGCTGTGCACTATGCTGTTTGTCAGACCACCATGGTATGGCAGAGAGGTTTCAATGGCTCTGAGCCCCCTGAACTCAGAAAAGCTGGCTCTGCAGGCAGGCACCTGTGCAAGGGAGCGGGGCAGGAAGGCAGCCTGCTGGAGATGCTGCAGCTGGGTGGGAGCAGACCTGCCAGCCTGTGATGGCTGGTAGGGATGGGGTGCTTTGGGCCTGCTCCTTGGCCAGCTCATGCCACGGGGTGGTCACCCTGCAGTCCCTGGCTATTTAAATACATGGAAAGCCTTTGTGCTTCATTTTTTAAGCTGTAAAACTCCTCTTCAATGCATTTACCCCAAGAGGGTTGAAGGACACTTCACCCAGGATCGTGGCTATTCAAAGTGCTGGCCACCCACCTTCAGCCCTCGGCCGCTCTGAGCAACAACTTCTTTCAGGAACCGAAAGGTGGAGGCGAGGGAAAAGCCTTCCTCTCCATCTTCCTCTGTGGGCTGGTTTGCAAAGAAAGGGGAAGGGTTTCAAGCAGACAGGCGGATGAGCAGGATGAGGGTCAACCCCGACAAGGCCTCCCTGATGGTGGTCTGGGAGTCGTCCCCTTCCCGTGCTGCATGGTCCCAGAGAGGTGACATGGGTGCTGGGACTGTGTAGGACAGCTCAGCAGCTGCCTGGCATGTGTCCCACTGTGCCCTGTGCCCCTGCCCTCCCCTGCATGGGGCAGGGACAGCTCCAGCAAGCTGGTTTCAGTGTCCTGCCTGTGAGTGATGGGCCTGAGGCACCCCATTGCGAAAAGGCACTGGGGGCAGTTTGACCCAGGTGCGATGGGAAGTCTGCAGCAGCCAAGCTGGGAAAGGAAGGGTCAAAACGCAAACTCAGACAAGCTCCAACTCTTTTCTTTCACTCCTGCAAGCACTGTCCACATGACAGGGCATCCACAGCACCCCTGAGACCAAGGGGCCCCCCGGGAGCAGAGAGCAATATGGGCTCTCCCTGGGGCATGGCACCACAGGCAGCTGTGGGGTGCAGGAGGCTACAACCCCACTCCAGCAGTGGTGGGTTCCCATACTGCAGGCAAAGGGAGGGCACTACTCAACCTTCTGCTTCCAGACCCGTCCCTTCTTGTGAGAGTGGGTGCTTCTATGGTGAATGCTTGTGCATGTTCCTGCGCACTGCGTGTGCTGGGCACATCTCCTCCTCCAGGCTCTGCCTTTGCTCCTTGATGTCCCTGTGCCCAGCTTTGCCTCACATTCCCGCACCCAGGCAGGGCCAGGGCTGAATTTGGCCCCATGTCTTTGGGGGTATCCCTGGCCCCTGGTCTGCACTGGAGCGGGGCGCTGGGTAACACCAGAGAGGGCAGGGATGAACGGAGATGCAGGAGCCATCTGGGTGCTGGGTATTTTGTTGTGGAGGTGCTCTGTCCTGGCTTGACCCTGCATTTTCTTGAGGACATGTCAGGGTGCAGCACTGAGCTACGGGGTGACCAGCATGTGCTGAGCCTGTTGCCCCAGCTCAGCCCTGAGGAGAATTGCATCAGCCCTGCTGCCTGCCATGCAGGTGAGTGTAGACCTGCTGTGACCTGCCTCCCCTGACTCTGGGATGGGAGCCCTTGGCACCCTGCACTTCTTAAATACTCTCTGCCTGGCTTGGGGCATGCAGGGTCCCCATGCTGGTTCTGGTACACATCCCTTTCTGTTGCTGGCTGTCCCAGGCTTGTCCTGCCTCTGGGAAAGGTCTGGATTTGAGACCCTGACATTGATCCCAGCAGCTGGGTGACAGCTTGTTGGAGCTGACAGATGTGCCCAGGAGAGGGTACTGGGGAAAAGATGGGCTCCAGCACAGGAGTAAAGAAGTTGAGAGCTCCTCAAGGTTCCTGACCTCAGCCTGAAAATGCTGGTGAGTAAAAAATCACCCCAGGCAAGCAGGTGCCCAGTGGGATGCTGCTGCACGGTTTTCTGTGTTGCACTGAGTTAACCTGCAGTCCCTCACAGCCCCTACTCCTGGGGCAGAAGGCTCTGAGGCCCCAGGGTAGCAGTGATGGGAAACAGCCAGCCAGGAGCAGCGGGCAGCCAGGCCCTGAAGGGTATCCATGGCAGCACCCACAGGTGCATCGAGCTGCTGCAAGAGCCACCCTAGGGAGGCATCCCCCCAGCCCTGTGTGGCCAGCACACACCTCTCTGCGGGCCTGTGTGAGGTACACTTTGCCTTCCCTGCAAAACCCCCATTTCCTTTCCCTGTAACAAGTAGAGGAAATACTATCAGCAAAGATTAAATACTCCAGCTGGGCAGCCTGGCCTGGCCCGCAGAGATGGCCATGTGAGCACATTTCCCAATGGTGAGCTGCGTCGGGAGGCGATGGGAGGACGCAAGGAAAGCAGGTGCTCACGCACAGCTAACCCCACCACCTGGAGATCACCACCACACTACTTCAGTCCTGAGCTGCTGGTTGCATTTGCCATTCCTTGCTTTTGCTGTCCCTCCCTCCTGGGGGGAAATGGGGCAGGCTGGAGGGCTCCCCTCTCCCTCACTCCCAGGGAAGTGAAGCATGAGCAGCTGCTCCAAGAGGGGTCATGGCTGCCCTGCCAGGACCCCCAAGAAGCAGCGCCCTCCTTTTGGTGTTGCCAGCTAATTAGTTACTGAGTTACTGATTAGCCAGGACATGCACGGGGCCAAGCGGCAGAGTCGTGTGGGTGCTGCACAGCCACCAGCGCCATGCTGACATGGTGGCTGGGGCATTAATCCAGGGGGTTTCACTTTGTCTTCCCGGGAAGTTTGCAGGAACAGTTACATGCCTCCCCTCCCCCACCCTCTAAAATATGAGCAGAATGGGTCCAGTTTTGCAGATTACCAAAAAAGCCAGGGATAGGAGTGAAGATGCTCGTGCCCCATGCGTGGGGTCTGGTACCTCCTCTCCCACTTCCCTCAGCCAGGAGCGAGTATGTTGCTGTCAGCCACAAGACGTCAATGCATCCCCGCTGCTCAGTGTGGGGAGAGCTGCCCTCTGCAGTGCCCAGGCTGTGGCTCCTTGGGGAGAGCAGCAGCAAAGAAATCACCCGCACCCAGCTGGACCGACCCACCCTGCTCCAGCACAGACCCTCCCGTGACTGTGATGTGACCCCGGCACTCACCCGGCAGCTCCGGCTCCCATCGAGGCAGGTCTGCGAGTGGTGGGGACAGAGGCACTGTTAAATATTGCAGCTGACTTACTCACTTCTCTTCCTGGATGGCAGCTTGCAGAGTTTCCACCCACTTCTTTCACCTTTGGTTTCCAGGCTTTCTGAGAAAAGGGGAAGCTGTGGGAGGGAGCAACCGGCATCCCTGTGCCAGGGCTGCGGCCCCCAGCAGCCTCTGCTTCCTGGGAAGGGGTGGATGCCGGAGAGGGGGCTGCTTTCCCGGGAAGCTGCAGCATGGCCAGGGAGCCCCCTCTGATCACGCTGGGCTGCCCAGCACCCTATGGCCCTTCTAGGTTGGGGGGGATTTTCCTCCCCAGCTGAGCAGAGGGAATGCCTGGGCACTGCCTCCCTGGCACAAGCTCAAGGGTGATGCCTGACCAGGTCAGCCTCCACCTTTGGGAGTGAAAATCCCCTCCCTGGGACTGAGATGTATCCTGGTCTGAGCCGGGCAAAGCCCATCCATCTCCTCTAATGTAGTGCAAGTGGTGCCAGCGCTGGGGTTTGGGTCACCTCCACATCACTGACACCTGTGCTGAGAGGTGTCCATCCTCAGCCCACAGAGCCCTGCCAGCAGCCGGTGCTGCCATGGGCCTGGCAACATGCCAGCCAGTGTTCAGTCCAGCAGCATGCCTGTCAGTACCACAGGGGGCTGGTTGCCCTCCCCTAGGACATAGATAGATGATGTCCCCTGGGACATTATGGCCGGGCAGGTAGCCCCCGGCAGTTACCACCGGCTCTGACAGGGCGAGTGCATGTGCCTGGTGGGACTCCTTTTCCATAAGGTCCCATTGGCCAGCATCCTTTTCCCATCCTTTCCCTCCAGTGCTGCCGAATGCCTGACCATTGTTTTTGCTCAGAAATGACATCAGGTCCCCCGGGGTTCCCCTCCACCCGTGGTTTGGAAACGAAAGTCTGGGGCCCCGGCGCAGGCTGCGGTGCTGAGCTGATGGTGGGGCAAGCGCTGCAACTCCTCCTGCACCATGAACAAATTGATACATAAATTGATAGGGGAATGGCAAGATAACTTGGCACACCTGTCTGGCTGCATCGCCCCTGCCTGGGCCCGAGAGCTGCCCCATGGGTTTAGATAACAATTGCAGCGTGGTTTTTGTCTTGTGGGGGCTGCCGTGTGTTTCTGGGGTGGGAAGCACCTGGAGGGCTGTGTCACAGAGGTGACTGAGCTGGAGTCACAGATTTATTCACTCAAGCCCCTAAAAACAGCTGGCATCACCAATTCAGGGCCTTGGGGTGTATTTTCAGGTGGCCAGGCGTGGGCTTGCCTGCATGCCCCAGCTTTGCATGGCCACCACTGTCTGCCCTGTGCCTCCATCATGGCAGGGCTGGATGGGGACTTTGGCACATGAATCTTCTGTTTCTCAAGGTTAGGCCGCCCTCCTGCCCGCAGCAGGTCCCACCCAGGCGTGACACAGCTCAGGAGCACCCACTGCTCCCTCCCCACAGCCATCTTCACAGCAGCTCCTGGTCCCATGCTGGAGAGCTGGGTGTCTCCCTGCTCCTTCCTCACTAGCTGCTGCCCCAGCTGGCTGCTCAGCCCTTCCCAGAGCAGTGCTGCAGCACTGGGGCCGTGCCACTGATGTCTCCATTGGGCAAACAGGGAAGCCACTGCAGGCCTGAGGCCACAGGGATGGGCTGTGAGCAAGGCAGAGGGGCAGCTCTGATCCTGCACAGGTGGGAGGAAGGGGGTGCACAGTTTTGCCAGTTCCCACAATGCAGGTCCTGGGAGGAAGAGGAAGGGGAGGAAGAAGAGGAGGAGTGTGCTTGGAGTTGGGGTGACCACCCCACTCCCAGTTTTTGTGGGTCTCCTGAGCAAAGGTGGATGAGCAGAGGCAGACCCCAGGGCTCACCCTGGAGTGCGTGGGACCCATCCCTTCCCCATGACAATAGAGCAGCAGAGACTTGATACTGTCCCCAGTCCCCATTTCTCCAGATTCCCCCTGGTTTCCCCTTGGCCAAAGGCAGTGGGCATGAGCAACGAGCAGCCTAGCCCAGCTCCCTGTGGAAGTGTGCTGGCTCAGCATTTATCGGGGNTCCTGAGCCAGGATGCATGGGTGGGTGCGGGGGGTTTGCCCTTGGGGGGCCCTGTGGAAGGGGAGGCAGGGGGACAGCCCACCTCAGGGCTGGGGCTTCACCCTAGGGGAAGAAAATCCACCTTCCAGCTCTGGGGAGGGGGCAGAAGAAGAGACAGCAGCAGCTGGATTTTCCTGCCCATCCAAAGAAAGCCAGTCAAAAAAAAAAACACCTTTGAGCTCCTGCGGCAGCCAAGAAAGCTAGCCAGCAGGACCAAATTGCAATTTAGGGCTCAGAAATTAGCTGGCAATTAAAACACCTTGCAGTGTTACGACTCAAAGCACCAAGGGAAGGGTTGATGTGTGCTTTCCGAGTGCCTGAGCCCCAAAGTACTGGGAGGTTTTGGACAAAAGATGATGCAGCTGCCCAGTGCCCCGGGGAGGACACCTGGAAAAGGGACAGGTGAAATGGCTGCAGCCTGCAGGACTGCCCCAGTGGCCAGCCACAGCCTCTGCGACTGAGGGGGAAAAGGGCTTCCCCAGCTCCACTGCCAGCTGAGATGTGGTCCCTTCCCAGGAGATGCAGTCCCTTCCCTGGAAGGGGTAGTGGGATGCAGCCCCAGGCTGTGCACAGCAGGGAGGCTGCGGCTGGAGGTGCTGCAGGGTGACAGTTGCTGCTCAACCCTTTGGTAGACACTAGAGAAGACCAAAGGAGAGCCCGGATACAGGCTTGTGCCCAGACAGCACCAGCCACCCCTCCCCAGGCAAGATTTCTCTCTAGCATGGACTCGCAGGTGTCTAATACAGAGCTAATCCCATGCTTCAGCCTTAGCTGAGGCTCAGTCCATCTCCTGACCTAAACCTACAGACATCAGGCTTTGTGTGATTCAGTGTCTAGCTCTTGTGCTTCTTTCCTTTTCTCTCTCCTCTAAGCCAGCAAACCGCCTGCATGCCCCTGTTCCTCCGCCAAAAAACGTAATATGCAGGGGAAACCACATCCTTCAGCCTTGCCCTTGGGATAAAAAATGTGATGTTTGGGGCAGCTTGGGTTCAGCAGGTGCTTCTTCTGCAGTGAAACCATGACAGCATGAGGCCAGAGATGCCCCTGCTGAAAAAGCGGAGCAGCCTTGGCTTGCCTGCAGAGCCTGATCTCTCAAAACTGGGTTTAAGGGGTCACACCAGTGGCCTCAGAGCCAGGGTGGCAGCCTTGGGGATGCAGGTGCCAAGGACTCCTGCCCACCAAGCCCTGTGCCCAGTGTTTGCGTGGCTGCAGAGGAGCTTAGCCACGGTTATAACCATCAGTGACATCTCACAAGAAACCTCCCCCTGTGAAGGCACGGCCAGCAATGGGTATTTTCCTGCCACGGGGACTCATTCTGCCTCTCTCCCCTGCACACTTTTCTGTACACAACCAGGGTTTTGCTCAGGCAGCATCTCTCTGAGTTCGGGCTTCCCCTCAACCTGCCTGGCTATTTTTATCCCATGGCAAATTTTCGCATCCTCTGAGACCTTCTGCCCTCTGGCCACATGGGTAGAAATTGGGTGAGATTTCCTAAATTACCAGGAAGGGGAAGAAATGGAAATGAATGGGGGACGTGTAGGAGTTTGGCTGGTGTGACTGCCAAAGATGGTATTTACCTCTCTGGAGCAACTCCTTCTGCACCCAAAGAGATGCTGAAGGCAGCACGTACCTCACGCAGCTCCCCGCTAAGTGTGCTCCGGCAGCACAAACCAGTCCCCTCTGTGCTGGCGGCCCTGGAGGAAGCGTGGCTGGGGGGAAGGGAGTTTCTCAGATTGTTTTTCCCCTCAAGGTTCCTGTTTCCCCTCCAGCCCTGGCACACAGATGCCAGCAGCCCTCCCTGTCCCCATGTAGCTTTACAGAGGGAGCAAAATGGATGTGTGGGGCTGAAGGACCCCAGGAGATAGAGGAGGGCTGGGGAGAGGGGGTGCCCCCTTGCCCCACTGCCAGCACAGCCCTGCCTGCCAGCAGCCCTGAAACTGTTTGGGAGTCAAATCTGCTGGCAGGGAAGGGAGGAAAACCGCAAAGCTGAGTCACTCCTCTGAAGGCATTTGCATCTGGGCAAATTCCAGTCGAGCCCCCCTCCCGGCTACCTCTGTGCAAAGCGTCATGGGGTGGCTTACAGGAACAGCCGCATACTTCCCCTCAGGACGGAGCCTCCCTGGCTGGTCATGCTCAGCCAGCGGCCAGGCAGCATCCGCCACCGGCTCCAGCAGGTTTCCATTGAAAGGCAGGAAGGCTTCCCAGTGGGAAAAGCTGTGCTGGTGAAGCAGAAGCAAGAGTGAAGGCAAGTGGGGCTGCGGGGAAGACAAGCCTCTTACCAGAAACAGCAAAGTGGGGTGCTGGCCAGGCATCACTGCCTTTCAGCATCTCCCAAAAGTGAGCAGGCCCAGGGTGGTCCCCCTGCAAGCTTTGCATTAGCAAACAGGGCAGGATATGGGGTTACCATCTGCAGGTGGTAGCCCCAGCCCAGCAGATGCTGCTCCAGGAATTTAGGCTAGCAGAGCGGTTTATGAGGAGGACTTGAGGCTGGGTGCACCCTGAATGCTGCCCCAGCACCAGCAGAAGCCTATGTTTTCAGCAGGGATGGTGGAAGTGTTGGAGGAAAGGCAGCAGGGCTGGCATTTCCCACTGGCAGCAGGGGCTGGTGGGGGTGGAGGAACCACCCTGAAGGTCACAGGGTAGAAAGCTTCTCCAGGGATGAAAGTGCAGCAAAAGGGCATCTCTTCACCCTCAGAAATGTCTCAGGGAGCTGTAGGGGGGCAGGGGTTGACCGTGGTGCTCCCCCATGTCCTGCCGTGGTGCAGTCTCCAAATTGCCTAGGTGCTGCTGGTGCCGGGAATGCCAGTGGGAGGCCCTGGGTGCCCAGCACAAGTACAGGGTGCAATTTGAGCTTCCTGCTGGAAAAGGCGGGTGGGCCCTGGGCAGTGTCGTGCTGCCTCTTCCCTATGCTCTGCACCCAGGGCTGATGTTTCCCCAAAGTTTAAATCCCCCTGATGTGGGGGGTTTTTAAGATGTTCCTGCTTGAAAAGAACCTGGCCAGGGTCAGGCGCTGTGTGTGGCTGGAGCAGGATGGGTCCTGGGATGGGTCCCAGCCCAGGGTTGGGCTCAGGCATCTCTTGGGGTGAGAGATCGGCGCCTGTGTCCAGATCTGGGACCCATCGCACAGTGCTGGAGCTCTGCGCATCATCCCTGTGGTGTCCGACCTCCCGCTCCTCCCTCTAGCGGCTAAAATCCAGGCATTGCCCAGGGCTCCCACCACCCCTGGCATTGCCTGCGGCTGGGGCACGGGCGTGCCGGGGAACCCTGCCCCCCCAGTTGCTGGGACATTGGATGGGTGACCCTAGTCCCTGCCAGCCCTCCTGGCAGGAATGCTCCCGCCTGCCCCAGGTCTCATCTGCGAGCAGATGGAGCTTTGCAGAGGGATTTTGGATTAGGGACCATGTTACACGTGATGGGAAGCTTTTGTCTGGTACAGGGCAGGCATCCTGCGGGTTCCCACACTGCTCTATGCCCACAAATGCCCGATGAGGAACGCCAAAATGATATCCTGAAGAAAATGAAATTTTCCGCTAAGCAATGAAAATGAACCGTGTGAGCCTGGCAAAACAGAATTTGGCGGCCAGAAAAGGGAGCTGCAAGATAGGGAAGCATTTTTTTTTTACGACTATATCCTTGAAGAAGAACTGAGAGACTGATAAAAAGGAACATCCCAGAAGATACTGAAAGCTGAGTGATAAAGTATATAGTCAAGGAGTACAACTAATTGTGATGTTGATAAGAACTAAAACTAAGTGTCCTTTAGGTGAACTATCCTCATTATAACACTAAAAATCACACCCATAGGTCAGAAAATGCCCTACTCAGATAAGCCCCTTACTCTCTGAGCATGTGTGGCATATTTAAAGGGAACTGTACCTTTAAGGTGAAATGAGAAAGAAATTAACCAATTTTTAGCTGAGGGGTGTGAATATTAGCTGTGACTGACACATTTAACTGCATAAATACCTTGTAGCTTCTCGGTGCAGTGTGCTAGCTTTGTGGGTTATCACCTAGCATTCATCTTTGTGCAAAAAAAAAAAAAACCAAAACCCAAACAAATTAATTTAATAAAATATCTCTGCTCTGTGTAGTTTGGCATTTTGCACACTGGGTGAATGAACCTGCTTTTCGGGAAAACAAAGGGAAATGTCATCTCATCTCTAAGTAATTCCTTCCAGCTAGCCTTGCAATTAGTCCCTTGGAAAAAAAAAATTTTGGTCTTAGCCAGCACTTCTCTTTGCAAACGATGCCCTCATATTGTAACTAGGGCACAGTGGGAGGCAAGAGCCAGTTAGCTCTTAGCTAGCATCAAGCTTTTCATGGCAGCGTGAGGCGGATGCGATGAGTGTGCTGTGATACTGGGCTCACCCCTGGGTGGGCTGCCCTCCTGCTGGGGTAGGGAAAGGAGCCTGCAGAGGGTGAGTGGGAGGTGTAAGGGTGCACGGCAGTGAGGGATGCACAATGCATGGCAGCTCGCCTGCATCCAGCGACCTGGCTTGGGGCACGCTGGGGCTTTCTTTCCCCTCCGCACCCTATAAGCATTGTGCAGGTGTGCATGGACCGCAGGTTTGCTCCTGCACCTGTGCTTTGCTCCAGAACAGGTTGGGGGGAATGTGGACAAGGAGGCATGGAGCCACAGCTCCCCAAGCTGGGAATCAGTAATGTGTCACTCCGGGAAATCCAGCTGGGATCCACCCGCTGTTTACAGAGGAAAGTGCAGTGAATCATCTGCATGGGGAAGGAAAACAGACCAAACTTGAGCCTTTTTAAGCTTTCTAGGCAAGTGACAGCTGCCAGGAAAGCACTTGAGTGGGAGCAGACCTGGCTCAGCAGCCTGGGCACCGCAGGGATGGGTGCAAGGGTTCACACTGCTTGGAGGGGTCTGTGTCCTGGAACAGGGAACCTGTTTCTACCCCAGCCCAATAAGCAATAAGCAACCCATCACAGCCAGCAGCAGCAGTGCTCTGCTCCCTGCAGGCCAGCCTGGGGGAGCACCCAAAGTGCTGTTTGCCAGGCAGATGTCCTGGCTGGCAGGGAAGAGGTGACACTTGGAAATAAACGTTTTTCTCTAGACATGGGAGAAGGAGAAGGTTGGTCTGGATATGGGTTTGCTATAGTAAGGGCTAAGCTGCTACAGCTGCCCGAGCACAGGGGTGCAGAGCCCTTGGAGACACCTGGGGTACTCCACCTGGCCTCCAGTAGGACACAGGTCTTCTGGGGTCCTCTGATGCCTCTGCCAGCTCCCCACACTGTCACAGGTGCCCTCTGGTGCTAGGCAGAGCTCAGGCAGCTAAACTAAGCCCTCAGCATCTCAGCACAACACACAAGAAAAGGTTACTTCCATCTGCAGTAAATGACAGATGAGAAAAAGGTTTGTGTCCATAAAGAGTTGTGTTACCTTCCAGCTGCAGCAGCCAGAGCAACCACTCTCCCCATGGATAAGGCCTCAAACCAAGCTGCCCAGTACTGAGACCTGTGTGCTGTGCCCCCAGGGCTGCAGCAGAAGAGGAGGGTGATGCTGGCTTCATTTAGCACCTGGAGAGCATTTGGGATGGGGTCTGGGCCTTGTTAGGATCTGCCAGTGGGAGATGGGAAGGGCAGACTGTAGGCACCTGTGGCCAGCAAATGAAGGTCATAGCAGGCAAACCCAGTAGCTTGCTGTTGGATCCCTGGTGTGGCTCTGGGGAAAGCTGGGTCCCTCCCAGAGCTGTGCTCTGGGGTCCCCAGAAAGCCACTGGGAGCAGAAACTGGAAGTAAGAGGAGATACAAGGCGGGAAGACCCCCTAAAAGCCAGCTGGGACCCTGGGCAGGGGTGGTAACAGCTGTTGTGTGTGCTGAGTGGGTGGCAAAGGGCTGACTTTGCAAAGGGGCTGTAGCCCTGATGCCACCCTGGCTGCAGACCCAGCTTTGGGCCCCTTTGGGGTTAGTGAGGTTATACCTGCCAAAGGGGCAGGAGCAGCTGGATCACAGGCAGGGTGTTAAAGTGCAACAGCTGTGAAGCCAGAGCAGACCCCCTTGGGAAGTCTGGACTTCTTTGCATCCCAAGCCAGAGCTGATGCCCTAGGCGAAGGGGAGATGTTCAGCATTCATGGATAAATTAGAGGAATCAAAAAACTGTGGGCTGTTGAGGATGTTACCCTTCAGTACAAATGCAGGTGTATCAGCCTTGCATGCTGAGGGAAGGTTTCTGGCTGGCTGGAGCTGGAACAACAGAAGGTGCAGAAGAAGAGAGCTCCTGGGTAGACCCTGCATGTGAAGAGTGCAGCCGAAAGCCACAAAGTTACAACAACAAAAAAAAAAAAGTGCCATGGGCCTCAGGATGCAAAGCCAGTGACCTGCTGCCCATCGGGAGTGGTTCTGGGAGTGACAGATATGCCTCATGGCAGAGAGGCAGAAAGCTGTGGCAGCTCTGCAGGGACACGGCCGCGGGCGTTAGTAAGATGGTCATGCCGAAACATGGCTGGGAGTGGGCACTAGAGGGCTGCATGCTCACGTTATTGCTGTCAGAGGTGTTTCAAACTGCACAGCCTGTTCTGGAAATGCTGATTAGCTTGTGCTAGACTCAGTGACCTGATTGAGAGAAATTAATAACTTTGAAGAAATAGCCATTGCACACTACATGGCCAAGATGATGATTTTTCTTAATTTTAATTGCACTTTTCCCAAGCTTTGCTGCTGTCTAAGCAAATTTACAAGGCGAGAAGAAGTTGTGTGTGAGCTTGATGCCGAGATGTGTGTACTGAGCTTGCCCGGTTTCCTTAGCCCTCGGAAGCCACTCCAGCATAGGACTTGCCCCCAGGAAAGCTGTCACCCTCCACAGAAGTAGTGGGTTCCTTGGGTTGTTTATCGTAGGTAAGCAGTGGCTGGGGATGGTGCAGGCATGGCTGATCCTGCCTCAGGTCTGGGTGATCCACTGGATTCCCTCCTAACATGGATTTCTATGGAATCTGGCAGCACTGAAAAGGTGGAAAATGAAGGTGCGCTTACTCAGAGTCATCTGTGTCAAGTAATTTTGGAGCAATGTTCACATGACCACTTACATCCACTGCTTTATTTTTTTACCTGTTTCTGGCCTTTCTGTTCCCCTGCAGGAAGTCCCCACTGCTTTGGGGGCACATGTGACCCCCTCCACTCCATGTGCAAGCTCTCACATAGTTACTTGCTATGCTGAGACCTTCTGGGAGCTCCCACCTTGGTGCAGTTCTCCTGCATTTTGCTCCCAATAACCTTTCAGTGTACCTACACTCTTGTAGGTAGACATGCTCTGGCATCTTGCATGTCTTCTATGCAAGATGAAAGCTTGGCTGCGGTTTGAGCACCCTGTGAGAAGTCATTTCCAGATCCTGCATAAAACCCTATGTTAGCAAGCTTGAGACCATGCAGCCTCACCCCATCTTCAGGGAAGCCCTGTGCCCCCATCAAGTGCTGTCCCTGGCCAGGAGCAGACCATGGAAATCCCAGCGTTTTCATTAATGCACCTCAAGGTATGTGAGATGTTTGCTTTTAGCTGGGTGAACACTGTCTCTGGGTCATTTTCCTGCTCTTCACTGCTGACAGCAGAGGATGAAAATGATCCCCTTGGTGCCTGCTCTTGCCCTCAGCTGTGTGGTGAGTACTGAAAGCATCTCGGAGCCTTCCCTCCTTTAAGCAGGGCTGTTCAAGGTCTTGCTTCTTGTCTCCTGTCAAGTGTTCTGGCCAGGGTACGGCATCATATGGCAAGAAGAGCAGCAAATTTAGCCTGCTTTCCTTTCCTCAGTTTGCCTTGCTGTAATGAGCCAGCTCATTTTGAAGCTGAGGTCTGCGTTGTAAAACACATCTGAGACCTGCTGGAGTAATCAAATCCAGGGAGAACAGCACTGCCTTTCTGACCAGATCCCCCTCTGTGAGGGGTGTTTTGGAAGTATGGCTGCCTTCTTTCACCTAGCACATGGGTAAATCTTCAGGTCCCTTGTGAGAGGTGTGGGCTATGCTCAAGTATACAGCAGCGACAGTGTGAACTGATGTACGCTGCACATGTTTGTACCCTGGAGAGGGAGGATGAAGTAAAACCTCTGTCCTCAAAGGCGTCAGTGGCATGGGAGGAATGCATTTGTCAGAGATGGTCTACATATGAGCTCATTAGGCTTTGAGTCCTGCTTCATCCTACCTTGTAATAACATGGTTGGCCAGGGGGAAGGAAGGAAAATCAATGGTATTGTCCCCAGAAGCCTGATATAAATGGAGTGTAGGGAAAGAACTACAGGAATAGCTGGGGTTGGGGGAATGTTGGCAGATATTGCTCAGGGCACTGATTGAGCATAAACGTAAGTAAAGAAAAAGCCAGCACTTGCTTGGGAGATTAGGTAAAAATCAACCTGTCCATGCTAGGCTCACAATGTCTTTGAAAGGATTCATTAATACTTTTTTTGAGTTACACCCTACAGTTTCCACAGCACTGGCAAGTGTTTGTGTTCCTCCAATAAAAGAATATTTTCAGTTTCATTGTACTGTCAGCACAGGCTCACTGATGAGTGCACAAGGAAGCCTAAATCAGATTTGCTTGATATCATTTCAGACGGGATAATCATATTTATTTCCTCTTTGAAAACTGAAGCTTTCAGTTTCAGTCCAGATTAAGGACTTGTCACAGAATCACAGGTTGGAAGGGACCTCAGGGATCATCTAGTCCAACCTTTCTAGGAAGAGCAGAGTCTAAACAAGATGGCCCAGCACCCTGTCCAGACGACTCTTGAAGGTGTCCAACATGGCTGAGTCAACCACTTCCCTGGGGTGATTATTCCAATGGTTGACTGTCCTCAGTGTGAAAAATTTCCCTCTGGTGTCTAATCAGAATCTCCCCAAGAGCAATTTGTGTCCATTCCCCCTTGTCCTCTCCATGTGACTCCGTGTAAAAAGGGAGGCTCCATCTTCTTTGTAACTACCCCTTAAGTACTGGTACACGGTGATGAGATCCCCTCTGAGCCTCCTTTTCTCAGGGCTGAACAAACCCAGTTCTCTCAGCCTATCCTCATATGGCAGGCTTCCCAGTCCTCTGATCATCTTGGTGGCCCTTCTCTGGACCCCTTCCAGCCTGTCCACATCCTTTTTGTACAGCGGGGACCAGAACTGTACACAGTACTCCAGGTGTGGCCTGACAAGCGCTGAGTAGAGCGGGATAATGACTTCTTTCTCTCTGCTGGCGATGCCCTTTTTGATGCAACCCAGCATCCTGTTGGCCTTCTTGGCCGCAGCAGCACACTGTTCGCTCATGTTGAGCTTTCTGTCCACCAGGACCCCCAGGTCCCTTTCCACAGAGCTGCTCTCCAGCCAGGTGGATCCCAGTCTGTACTGCACTCCCGGATTATGTTTTCCCAGGTGCATGATCTTACACTTTTCCTTGTTGAACTTCATAAGGTTCTTGCTGGCCCACTCCTCCAGCCTATCCAGATCTCCCTGCAGAGCAGCTCTCCCTTCTGGAGTGTCTACTTCCCCGCTCAACTTGGTGTCATCAGCAAACTTCATCAGGCTACACTTGATGCCGATGTCCAGATCACTTATAAAGATGTTGAATAACATCTCTGATCTATGCTTCAGTAAAAGATACCTGGAAAAAGCAGGCCAGTCACTTCAGAAACCACTTGTTGTACATTGAATCCTTAGGATTAGCATCATTTTCCTCTCACATGAAAATACATTTTGAGTGTTGTTATGTTCGCAAAGACACTTCGTAGCTTAGTTGCTTTCTCTTAGCATTGTTTAACTCATATTAATCTTCTGATGAGAATAAACCCATCCTTTTTCATTGTTACAGAGACTTCTTCAAAGTGGATTGATAGGGGAAGTCTAAGAGAAAGTACCCTGAACCCCACACAAATGAGTGCTGGTGGGTTGCTGCGGATGTGATTGCTTGAGCTGCTCATGCTGGGAGAGTCCAGGGACAGTGTAGCTGTGTCAGATGGGAGCAGATGTTTAAGACTGGTATCTTTTTTTACTGCTTGGTAGATGAATTGTGACATGACTTTACAGAGTACTTGACCTCTGTTTTCCTGTGACATGGTGGCCATATTTACTTGGCAATACTGGTGCTGGTGGGCAGAAGAGAATCTGTGCACACCCCCAAAGCTAAACTGCCTGGGAGATAGGCTAGCTGGTATAATAGTAATGGGAGCAGTATGAGACGTGATTATCCATTCATACAGAAGGCATTTGATTTTGCTAGGTAAAATCTCGGATTTATTGCCTAAGTGTGTGTGCAATATTTGAAGTGGATGGAGTTCTAACAACATTTGTGATTAGAGTATTTTGCTAAGACATCTTGAAAGATCACTGTGATCCAAAAGATACTATTAACAGTAATAATTAGCAGTGTATAAGTGAGGCTAAACCGCTGGAATAGGGTACCCAAAGGTACTGCTGGAATGATTGCTATGTGGGGCTGTAAAGGTATATGTGGGTTAGGCATGCTGGGATTCAGAAAAAACACATTTGTCAAGAGGCCGTTCAGACCTTTCCCAAGTTGCATGTACCTGCTGCCTGTTGGTTACCTTGTCCCACCAGCTGAGCGATCGGAGAATAGTGAGGGAAAAATTGCTGGTCAGGTTTTGCTTTGTAAGAGCTTCTTACTGGTATTAGTAAGGAATAAGAGGCAAAGTTAGTATTTTTCTGCCAAAGGAAACATTCTTGGTTTTGTGTGGTGGTCCCAGTGGGACTCCAAAAAGTGACAAGTGCTTGCAGGTTCCTTGTCTAATCTGTCTGTCAAACTACAGAAGAAACTACAGTAGTAGGTTACTACTATTGTAGTAAAAGGGATAATGGGGTATGCAGGGCACCCAGGATCTGTTTTGCCTGGGATGATTGCTTGTGTGGAGTAGGAGGGAGAAGAACCTGAATTTGTTTCATGTCCTGGAATGAGAAAAGGAGAAGGGCTAGGAGTTGGATGTGAAACGAGCTGGCATGTGGCTTTGAACATGCAGCAGACTGCTGTGTGTGGATGTGGTGCTCAGCAGTGGAACACCCCGTGTGGGAATGAACACCAGCTGCCTGCGGGAACTCTGCCCCTGCGAGCGCAGGATGTGTGTGCATGCGGATGCAAAAGAAACCCTTTATTTCTTATTCTGGAGTTCAGCTTTGCAGAACAGGCAGAGACCATTAGACCCCATAGACTGACCTCCCGTCTTTCACAGGCCAGGCAATTTCTTAATGTTTCTCTTGACCTTAGCACGTTGATTTATGCTAAAGTAAAGTACATATTTTTTTCCAAAAAGACAGATCTGAAGACATCAGGAAATGAGAAAACCAAAATTTCCCCATATAATTTGTTCTACTAGTTAACCACTGGAACTCTTCCTGTTTTGTATTTCTCATTTCTGTCTGGTTTCTGATCCTAAACATTAGTTCCTGTTATAGATATCAAGAATAAATCAAAATGCCCTCTAGAATAGTACCTGTTTCTTTTCAGAATGTGGGGTATAGTAATCAAATCTCTTCAATTTGTCTTGGTTTTGCAGAAGGCTGGGGTTTAGTACTGTTGCTGCTGGGGAAAAAGCAAATCCCATCCCTTCCCTCACAGCTGGTTTGTGCCCTCCTTCTCACACCCACATGTATGTAGCCCTGTAATGCAGCAGGGCAGGGAACTGGTTTGGTTGAAATGTATATGAACTTTCTTCTTGTTGCCTCCAGGTTATTCTCAGTTGCAGTCTGCTCGCCACAGTGCTGTATGGATGTCTGGTGGTATGGTGCCAAGCCCAGCATGGCGAGGAGGAGTCTGGAAGTGTTCTAGGTGGGACGTTGTTGCAACAGAGCCCCCTTTCAGGGATCAAACTGCCACCAAAGCCTTTTGCTGAGGGGTGCTTTTCCAGTCCTCAAATTAAAATGAAAGTAAAAAGCTGCTGTGTTTGGCCAGTGCATAACACAACCAGGCTTGTCTGCAGTGCTACATAAGAAACAGTAACAAAACAGTTATCTATAATAATGAAGCAATTAAGCTTTCTTGAGTGTGTGAGAGTGAAAAATACCTTCCTTGCCTGACAAGAAAATGATTTTGCTTCCTTGCCTTTGAAGGGCCACAGCTGCTCACTCTGAGGGCAGAAATATGGGAAGAGCAAGCTTATACTGCAAATGTACACCCTGTTCCTCTTGAAGGGCCTGGCTGATAGAGAGAGGGAACATGCACAAACTGTTTGAGATAAATATTTCTGCCAGGATCAACCCAACTGAGGTGGAGGTGAATTAACTTATGGAAATTCAGTTAAATTAAAGCACACATGAGCTGGAGCTATTGGTGGGAAAACGCAGAAAGATCTTTATTTCTACACACAGACATATATTCATTTTAGCCAAAACACTCTGGGTGAGCAAAAAAATCTCTTTCATATGCCAGGAAAAGCTATTTTGATGGAAATAGGTGAAGGTGCACTTAGAGTACTAAGATGGGAGAGCTGAGGCAGTGGCAGACTTTAGCAGAGGGCAGAGAGCAATGAAGTGTCTTGCATAGCTGTGGCTGATAGGGAGCATGGATAAAACTAATTGACTTAATTGATTAGAGTCTTATCTTTACAGGTTAAACTCTTCCCTTAGAAGGAATTAAAGGGAATTCCTTTGGCCCAGATGAGGGAAGTGTAAGAAATTGTTATAACTTACTAGGTATTCTTACATTTTTGTGGCCCATTTAATGAAGCTGTAAATGTTTCATGCTTTGTATGACTCAACTCTACCACCTCATAGTTTTAATATAGGAAATGCTTTCTAGGTGAGTTCGTGATATATCATGCTTTGTATATTAAAAAAAAACCCTCAATTTCTTTAAGGCTATTACAGAAAAGCAAAGGTTTTAGAGTAAAGAGCCTCTATGACTTTTCTATAAATAAGATAATTAAAATGTTAATAATTATAAGTTAAGTATAAACTGGGGATGTAACACAATATAAAGTTAAAGGCGTAGCTGAGCTCCAAACCATTTATCAGAGATGATATTCATATAATCAAACTCAGCTAGCCTGTTGCAAATACTAACCTTGTACTTAGAAATGGAGTTTCTAAGGATTAAAATGTCAATGGGGGTTTTAGAAGGTCATTCCTATTTCCCAAGGTTTACTTTGGAACTGTACCAGTTTGTCTTAGCTCAGGGTTTGACCTGGAGATCAGCACAGACTGTTTATGTAGATGCCAGAGTCAACAGTTCATCATTAAGTGGCAGATAAGCTACTGAGGAAAACACCTATGGGTGTCCCAGGATGGCTCTCCAGGTAACTCTGAAATTAGACAGAACCAGGTTTGGTTGGAAGTAGGATGCTGTAGTGAAGGGAGCCCGTTTTAGTAATGCAAACATGAAGTAGAGCATGCGGTCACACACCAATTATCTCTCCTCTTTAGCCAAGCTGAGAATACTGAATGTAGGAATTGAACAGTAAAGAGAAGCAGACGAGGAATAATCCAAGAACTGATTTTTTTTTTAAATTTCCTGAGACAATATACCTAAAGGTCCTTGTGGAGAAATGACTTCTTGCAAGACCATTGACAGTTCTTCCAAATCTAGGTCCCAGAAGGCTGGGAGGCAGAACTGCAGCCAGCTACCCTACTGTTACTGCAGCTGGAGTGAATGCCTGCTGTATCTGTAGGAGAAACATACTAAAACTTCATTATTAGTTTGTTTTCAGACCAGAGAGAAGATGGTGTGAGACCCTGGTCCTGGCTTGTTAAGCTAGTTCCCAGCTTGTTATGAGAACTGCCTGTGTGAAGTGGAGCTTGGGACCAGGCACTGTTTGTTACAATTCCCAGTTTGACATAGCAGCAAAGCAAAAATACAGTTGTGGGTTGAAAGCGGAGAGAGAGGGAACCATAAAAAACTTATTCATGATTGATTATTGAAAAAATGTACCCTTGAGAGCTCGGAAAAGACTGCTTTTGCCTTAAGGAAGGAAGAAGCTGCTTAGCAAATGGGAGGGGGGCACAAACCCAGGCAGGGATGTGATAAAAGCATGTGCCAGAGCCTGGGAAAGTAACTTCCCTTCCCTGGGAACCTTGCAGCGCTCTGTCCAGAGGCTGAGAACAACAGCTGGCCACTAGTGAGAAATTCAACAGGTTTAGAGGGGTAAGACCTCTGGTTTGGGCTGGGGAAGAAAGAGGGTGCCTATTTCAGTTTTGACTGTTCATGTTGAAGGGCTCTGGGGCCTGAAAACATCTATGACTTCAACTGTCAGAGGTCACAGTTGCCAGTATTGACTGTACAGCATCAGCTTCATGGTACTGAATGTTTGCAGCTAATTTAGGATAAAGCACTAGCTGATTTGAATATATGATTATCATGTGGATCATCACTGGGGCTTGGACTAGATGATCTTCAAAGGTCCCTTCCAACCCATTCTATGTTTAAAAACTAAGATGTAGTGATAATGTTAAATAGTGTTAAGAATTATTGGCATGAAGAGTGTTGTTAATGAATGCCGATATAGTAAAGTTTTAAGGCTTAAAACTGGCATGATTTATCAGTCTAAGCATTCCTGTCACAGTGATCTCTAATTCCCTAACAGATATGTGTATATTCAGTTGCAACCACATGTCTGTACTTGCTCATCAGCAAGTGCTTGGCTCCAAAACACACTGCATCCTGCCCAATGGGAGGATGAAACATAAGAGATAAAGGAGTTATGAAGGAATTAGGGACAATAATTGCAATGATAAAGGAAGTGAGACTTCCTTTTCCTTGCTTTGAGGCTTCCTTACTTTGGCTACTCAAGTCATACTTGGTTTGTATCAGAGCTTTGGGGTATTTTTTAATTTTTATTTTATCACCTACAGAATACAAAATTTCTAGGAGAATAAAGTGCTAAAAGCAGTTCTGGGCCTATATTCTGTTTTCTAGGTGTCTGTATGGAGGCAGCTACCTCCATATTTCTTCTAAATACTGCCCCTGATAGGTGCCACCTGAGATTTGTGTGCATGTATTCTTCCACTGTTTGGTTTAGCAATTTAACTTAGTTTTCACTATGCCTGCATATATCAAACTCTTGCAAAAATCAGACTGATTTCTTTGAATGCTGTGTTGCCTTCAGCTGGCCGATTACCCTGTGACTTGGTCACTAGGAGTACGTTTACACGTAATCGCTATAAAGTGCGACTCCAACTAGCATAAGTATATCTGAAACTACTTTCAAACTACGAAGCTCAGAAATCCCTAACAATGTAGCCCTGCAGAACAGAATTTGTCGACATATATTTGCTTATTTGAGCATGTACCATGTACATTTAGGTACCTGTCTGTCTTGACATGCAGCCTACAAAACTGCCATGAGGGTTTTTTGCCTAAATTGCACCAGTTCCTGGCCATCTGAACTGCGTTCAGTTGCACTTGGGTGAGTTACTAAGGGCTTGATGCCAGAAGAGAAGGATTTATTGGCTAAAGTTTTACAGGAGCCTGTCCAGGGTCCAAGGGCATTCAATGTTTTCATTCAGGGTCCATATAATAGTGTAAAAGGTGTATACCTTACTACA
>VZTV01095118.1:0-11939 GCA_013400875.1 Anhinga rufa
TGTTTATAAGTATCTGAAGGACAAGGGGCACTGCGCACAAGTTGGAACACAGGAAGTTCCACTTAAATATGAGAAAAACTTCTTTCCTGTGAGGTTGACAGAGGAGTGGAACCAGCTGCCCAGAGAAGTTGTCGAGTCTCCTTCCCTGGAGACATTCAAAACCTGCCTGGACGCGGTCCTGTGCCCCCTGCTGACGCAGGGGGTTGGACAAGATGGTCTCTGGAGGTCCCTTCCAACCCCTACCATTCTGTGATTCCGTGATTCTGTGAAAAGAATTTTTATTTTGACAACAGCAGTTCTTCAGTCCCACATATCTCTAAGAAGTATCTCATGGAGGCAGAAATAAGACTAGGAACATCAAATAATAGTAGCATAAATTTGTGATTACCACAGCTTGCTTGGGTGTGAAACTTCCTGTTCTCAAACCATTACTGACCTGAGAGATGGTTTCAGCTAATAATTGTTTGTTTCCCTAGAGCTGTGGTAACTAGTGTTGTATGACTTTAAAGGAGCATAGAAATCCAAAACAGTTGATAAGTGTTCCTTTTAAGTAAAAAATTGATAGTTGTTTTAAAAAAGATATTCTGGGAATACTTTTGCGTGGCTGAAAAATAGGACCAAAGGAACTCACAGAATATATAAGAATAAATCCTCTTTGTAGTTGACTCCCATAATATTCAGGTTAGATTTAACGTTCATTTTGAGAATGCAAAGAATTTCACTTTCATCTTCTCTGCCTCCAGACTACACATTATTGCATGATCTGAGGCATCACCTTTGGATTTATATATTTTTTAAATATGGGTGGGGTTGCTTTAGTGTGTGATAACATGCAGTTTTAAATTTAATCTGGACAGCAGCAGAAATGCTAAGATTAGGAACAGCTGTTGTGTAAGTTTATTTGCTAGGTTTCCTAGGTTTCAGTGCCTAGCAGACAATAATACATAATATCCAATTTCACTATTCTAGAACACCAATTTTTTTCTTCCTTCTTTTCCTCTTAGCTCGTTTGTTCCCTCTCTGCATCCTCGAGTAGCTCATTGTTTAAAATTTCTGAAGTGAAAGAAAAAAGGATGGCTGCTTGTCTTGAACAGCTGCTGAAACTAATAGTCTGTCTTTTCCAGTCCAGGCTTTCTCCTTTTGGTGGCCTGATTGTTTTAGTATGGACTTCCTTGAATAATTAACTAAGGATTGCATACTCTGCAGGAATGTACTGGATGCTCTGGATGGAATTTGATCAAGTTCAATCAAATCAGCTATTAAAATGATAACTGCTTCCAAAACCACTTGCTGAAAAGCTCAGCTCTGTTACCTGCCTCCAAGCTTAGTACACTGTTGTCATCTCTCACTGTCACTGGCTTCCTACCCCCTTTTGCTTATACAACATATAGGAAAGATGTCTAAGTAAGAGCCTTAGAAGACAGGGAAAGGAGGAAGAAAAGAGGCCCATCAGTTCCTCCACCTGTGTGGAGTTCTGCAGCTGGTTCCTTCTCCTCTCCTCCTTACCAAGTATGTAGAAAACCATTATCAAGTAAAATCTTGCTTCTGGCATTTTATTAAAAATATATATTGCAAAATATATAGATGTCAGTGAGTAAAACACTGATCTAAATGGGATGAAGTCAGTTTCACACCTTACATAGTTTGCATTCTCCTCTGGGATGATCTGACATCCTTGCCTAGCATATCTATTAAGTTTGGCATAAACAGCTTTGGACATGGCAACATCTTTACCGTATTTTTTTACGACTTAGATTGTACCGGTGCACGCAATGCACAGAAGACCTTTGCTGCCTTAGAGCCAAGGAGGACAACTGAGAGAGACAGTTAAGACACTTAAATTAGTGGTGAATATTTTACTGTTTTCATCTAAAAAGAACAGTTCCAAAGGTTATCCAACAAATGGCTGTTATACTATTCAGTGTATACTGGTGCTTGGGGTTATTTCTCACCATATGCAGGACTTTTATCTTCCTCTTGCTGAAGTTTATGAGATTCCTCTCTGCCCATTTCTCCAACCTGTTGAGCAGGTTGCTGCTCTGTATGGAAGCACAAAACCCTGGTGTACCAGCCAGTTCTCTCAGTTCTGTATTATCTGTGAAACTGCTGAAGGTGCACTCCCTCCCCTCATCCAGGTCATTAATGAAAAGTTTCAACAGTATTTGCCCCAGTATTGACCCCTGGGGTATACCACCAGTGACTGGCCTCCAACTGAACCCTTCACCACTGATCACAATGTTCTGAACCTGGTTGTTCAGCCAGTTTTCAATCCACCTCACTGTCTACTTATCTAAAACACTTTCTCAGCTTCTCTATCAGGATGTTATGAGAGAGTATGTGAAAAGCTTTAATAAATTTGAGATAAATTACATTAACTGCTCTCCCCTTATCTATCAAACCAGTCACCTCACTGAGGTTTGTCAAGCATGACTTCTCCTTCATAAATCCATTCTGGCTACTCCTGATCACCTTCTTGTCCTTCGTGTGTTTGGAAATACATTCCAGGTGGATTTTCTCCATCACAATCCCAGGGACTGAAGTTAAGCTAACTGGCCTGGACCTCTCTTCTCTCCAGGGCCTTATAGGATGGGGTCCTTTCAAGCAGATCTCTGAACAGTCTGAAGTCTGTTCTTCAAAAACCCAGGTTGTGGTCCTTGTTTTTGCCTCTCTCCCTTCTTTTAGGATCCTGAACTGCATCATTTCCTGGTTATCACATCCAAGGCTGCCCTGACTTTCACATCTTTGAATACTTCTTTCTCGTTCATAAGTATCAGGTCCAGCAAATCACCTTTCTTTGCTGGTTCCTCAGTTACCTGTATGAAGAAGTTGTCTTCAACACACTCTAAAAATCTTCCAAAGCACCTGAACCCTGCTGTATTGTCCATCTAGCAGATGTCAGGGTGGTTAAAGTCCCCCATAAGGGCCTGTGAATGTGCAGGTTCTTCCAGTTGTTTAAAGAAGGGCATATCTACTTCTTCCTGATAAGGAGGTCTATAGCAGATACTCACTACAACAGCACCCATGTTGGTCTCCCTGCTAGGCTTTACCCATAATCTCTTAACTGACTCCTGGAGGCATCATGGAGGCAGACCTCCATGCATTCCAGCTGTTCCACATAAAGGGGAATTCCTGCTCCTCATCTTCCTGGCCTCTCCTCCTAAAAAGCCTGTATCCCCCCACTGAAGCACTAAGTCATGTGCACCTTTCTACATCTTCATGTAGTCTCAATGTAGCTGTAATGGCAGAACTGCAAAGGAAAGGAAGATCAGAGAGAAATGAATGCTTTAAGGACAAGAAAGAAAACCAACCTAGCTTCAGGCAATCTTTTGCTTTATTTATTTATGTGATCACAATAAGATTTCAAAAATGGAAACAGCTAGAGCCTGTTTTGTGTTAGTATGACAGGTTTAAAATGTAGGGAGTGTAAGACTTTGGCTCAAAACTTACTGGCTAATTAAATTTGATAGCCTTGTAATAGAATTTTATAAGACTTTGCAGAGGTGTAAAGTGTAGAAATGTTACTGCATGCTGAATAAGCTCTTATCCCCAATTTTTAATACCAATACTGTGCAAACCAGGCTCTAAAATGTACTCCTTAACTAAGAGATTTGCTATATTTATTTTATGCAGCGGGTCAAGCACATGGGAAATATCAAACTTTTCAGTTATTTGAACTAAATTAACTAGTAAAATGTGCACTTTACAGACTGTACAGATGCTTGTATCTTATCTTCTGAAAATTACTTAGAAGAGATACAGCTGAACTGCTTCCTGCTTTCTTTTTATCAGCAGTACTGTCTTACTCCAGTTTACCAAAACATAAATCAAATTCACTTTTATCAGTCAAAGTTCATTTAAAGGATATTTCAGCTACAGAGATAAAAGACCAAACTGAGGATAATCCAATCACTTCTGAAAGTGAAACATGACATTTACAAAATTATTTTATGTAGGTATAAGACAATTCTTTCTTTTTTTTCTGTTTCAAGTCTAATATTTCTCTTCCATTCCAAGCAGATTTTGCTATAGAGCATCACTGAAATAAAACGAACTTGGTTTTTGATAACACAGTGGTTGCTATAGCAACATATTAATGTGACGAACACAAGGTAATTAGGGACAATGAAAGAGATACTTTGGGTGACTTTGGAATATATTCAAATGTAAAACAAAATGCAAAATACTGTAATATAGAAACTTTATTACTGATTAATATATGCTGTGGTGTGTTTTGCAATACCAGGAAATTTAAGATATAAATAGAGAAATAGTAACAGTTAGCAAAACTGAAAGTCTTTCTCTTTAGATAGATATATCCACAAAAAATATTTTAGAAAAAATAGTTGCATATAGAAATTAATCTTTATCAAAACTACTGATAGGAGCAGTGTATTCCACAAAGAACAGAATGGTACATATTGAAGGATCTAGTAGGCAGAAACCTGATGGATCTGGACGTTTTTCTTTACACACACATATATAGATGTATTATATAAATGCACACATACCTGTCAACATCTTTCTTACTGGAATAGCTAATACAAACTGAATATAGTAACCCAACACTTTTTCCTTCACTTTAATGTTTTATAAACTTCCACTGTGCTATACATATTTAGCTAGATTTGAAGACAATGCCAAAACTCTATTCACAGCAATGGGGAAAATAATCAAGTGGGAGGAACCCAGAGTTAAAGATTCCCAGGGAGTATAGGTTTGGTACATATCATACAGAATCAAAATGTTGTTCTACAGTCAATGTTCTTTTCATGTACAGAAAGTCTTTTGTGCTTCTACATGATCAACTGATTTCAATTGTCTGGTGTCAGATTCATATCATAGGGAAAAAATACTGGGGACTGGAAATGGGAGCCATTACTTACAAATAACATACTGGTAGAAGCTCAGGGATATTCCTACAGCTCTGAACTTCCCTACTTTATGGTAAAAGTCAAAGAGAAAGGCATGATGGGAGTTTGAATAAACTCAAAGGACAATGAAAGCAATTTTTGTTATTGAGTTTTGACTTCTCATTATTTAGATACTTATATTACTAGTTCTCACTAGTGTAGAAGGATATAAGTTTTAAAATGAAAGGCTATTTTTAAAAATATTATTTGTTTCTTGGCCTTCAGTAATGTCACACATATCATACCTATAAAAGAGTTTATTTACTGCAAAGCTAAGGACAAAAATCTTCAAGATACCCAACCATGAATCTAAAAAAAATCAAAGTCACAATTAAAGACACTGAATACTAAGTCTGGGATAAAAAATTCTGAACCCCCAACAGATTAAAGAATCATGCTGCCTTTTCTTGGCCATCTGCCAATAATTAATAACTTTGAACTTCAACAGCCTATAGATCATTTCTTGTAAAAATGTATTTCCACTCCTCCTCAGAGTTTTGCAAATATGGAACAGTTATGTGAAGACTGAAAATTTTACAATGAGTATTTAGCTTTCCTTGATACATATAAGCTACATTTGGCAGAGATTTTTTAAGACTTGCTTACAAGGTGGGCCAGCTACCAAATGCCCACCCAGCCGCAGTCTCTCTCACTCCTCCTCTTCAAGAAGACAATGGGAGAAAAAAAGACAAAAAAGTTCATGGATCAAGATAAAGACAGGGAGATTAGTAACCAGATACCATCCCTAGCAAAACAGACTTGAGTTGGGGAAAATTATTAGAATTCATTGCCAATTAAAATAGAGCTGTAGAGTGAAAATAACACCTTACCCCTGCCCCCACGTTTTTTTCAGGCTCTACATCACTCCTTCACTCCCAACTCATCTGCATCCTCCCCAATACCCCAAGCAGCACAGAAGGGATGGGGATGTGGTCAGTTCATAAATGCTTCTCTCTACTGCTCCTTCTTCTTCATACTTTTCCTGACTCCAATGTAAGTCCTTCCCATGGGCTGCAATCCTTCAGGATAAACTTGCTCCAGAGTGGCGTCTCCACTGGCTTCAGTTCCTGTCAGGAAATATCCACCTGCTCTGGCATGGGGTCCTCCACAGTCTGNGCAGGGTGGATACTTGGTCCACCATGGACTTCTCCATGGTCTGCAGGGAAACACCTACTCCACTGTGGTCTCTCCTTCAGGCTGCAGGGGAATCTCTGTTGCAGCACCTGGAGCACATCCTCCCACTCCTTCTCTGATCTTGGTGTTTTCACTGTTCTGTCTCACACTTCCTTTCCTCTCTGATCTCTAGAGTTTTGGCCTTTTCTTAAATATGTTATCATAGAGGTGCCACCAGCTTGGCTGATCGGCTCATCTCTGTCCTGCAGTGGGTCCGTTGGAGCTGGCTGAAACTGTCTGGAACCAGCTGTGTCTGGCACAGGGCAGACCCTGGCCCCTCCTCAGAGAGACCGATGCAGCCTCCCTGCTGCCAAAACCTGGACGTGGGCATCCAATATGCACATGCACAAAAAATTTGCTAAGAAGACTTTAAACTTTCACGTTAATTTTGCACTTGCACTAGAAAAGCTTCAATGATATCTCAAACACTGAACAGCTGACAGACTGAAAGCTTCTGAGTTTGATATAGCCATGTTATTTGAAGAGACTGTGAATCCACAGTGGTGAGTCTCAGCCTCCTGTTGTGTTTATGGCAAAGGCTGCCCCAAGCCTGTGACTGCTGAGCTACTGGGGTAAGGAAACAAAGACCCTGATGGCCCTGAGTATAAACACCATTCCCTGCTGTGCCCTTGGCTTCAGACCCTGGCATGCTTTAGCCACGTTACCTAATGAGCTGTGCGGGCCTAAGAAAGACTTTGGCTGTTACTTATCAGGAACAAAACCATAAATAAGTTTTTCAGGCCATCCGAAAACATCTGCCAGTAACTTAAAAGTGTAGTTCCCATGTGTTCACAAATACCACATATTCTACAAGGGGATGTGTGCATGGAGGAAGCTATTTAAGCAGTGTCTTTGATTATTACTTGCTTATAAATTTTTCTATCTCCCCCTTTGCAAATCTGTTTCCCTGCTACCTTAAGCTAAATTTCATGGGCCTCATAAAATAATTCACTACCCTAACCAGTACCCCACTATAACTTCTCCCTGTGGTGTGGGAGGACTCAGGGAGAACAGCATTCACAATGACTGTACTGGGTCCCACTGGAAAGGTGCAGCTCTCCCTTTTCCAGGACATAAAGGTCATGGCTGAGTATTACATGAGTTCATACTTTCAGCTTATCACTGGTCTATCACTACTATCCTCTTGAGCTTACAAATAGAGTGGTAGATGTGTAATTCCTTATCAGAGGGGAAACAGAAGAAGGGTAAGGAGAAAAATAGTACATATATAAAATAAATTAAATGTAAAAGTTTCTCTGAATATTTCATTGCCTTCTGATATGTTCTATTGATTTATAAGTAAGTAATTTACTAAGTAATTTTCTAAGTGTAGGTTTTCACAGGGATTTAGTTAGGAAGGCTTGGGAGTTTCTGAATGTGACTGACGGGACAGAGTAAGAGAGGGAGGAAAACAAAACAAAACAAAACAAAAAAAACAAACCAAACCAAACCAAAACAAAATTACTATATTTATGTCTTTTTATTTTTTTGTGTGGTGAGAAATAATCAATATCTCCAAAACCAATTGAAATATTTTGGGTTTTGGTGTTCCAGCACCAAGATAAAAACCTCAGAACTTGATTTGAAACCAAACTGCCAGCCTTCTGACCAATGCTATCTATTAATTTTGGGAGTTTTGTTAATTATTTACAATGACAACTTGAAGACAAAGTACTTCAGAAATGAAACTTAGTATAGAAAATGGTCTTTAGCATGATTTTATAGCATGCAACATATACAACAATTGTTTTCATGGTAAATGTCATAGCTGTACCCCATTAAACCATTAAACATTCTTCTTTCTGTCTTCCCTTTCATTTTCCATCTTTCCTCTTCTTTCTTCATTTCTTTCCTCCTTCTTTTCAGGATGGGAATCCTGAAAAAAATGTATCCTGAGTTTATCATATCAATCAAGATCAATTTCTGCATAAAACCCAAATAAACAGGATCAAAAGTAATTAAAGCATACAATTAATTTCTTATAAAATTAAAAAATATTATAAAATTTTAAAAGATCCTGGGACCTTCGAGTCAAGCTAGGTTCTTTTGACTCATGTCTGATTGCTGGGGTACTTTTTCCTTGGGAACAGTGAAATTCATTCCTAGCATAACATTATAACCCTCTGTGAAATCTTTCTTAATCTTGTTTGCCTCCTGCACTAAGCAGAGAAAACTCAAATGCCAGCACCACACTGGGCACCACATACCCAAAGAGAAAGTACATGCAGAATCCGGAAGGATATTGCCAGCTGAGTTTTCCACCAGCTGTAAAGCAGTGTAGCTGCCACTACACAGTCAACACTGGAGGGTTAAACCAGTCTATTGATCATTAGAGTAACTTTACTGCTAGATTTCACATAAATTATGAGGAAAGCATTTTATGAGAATCTACTATGCTAGCCAAGAGTGCCCAGGAATGTGTTGTGCATATACATGAACATATATATATACATATATTAATTATGTAAATATAGACAAAATATTATACAAAAATATAATAATTATATATGCAATGTGTTATAGATGAATATATCTGATATCAACATCTAATATAAACATGTTATACATTTGTATTTATAACATTTATGTATTCATATATGTACTTCTAGAGAAAATAGAAACATTTTTTGAAAGATATGAACTTGGTAAGAATTCACTGGAAGTTGGCATAAGTTGGATTTGCAGCAACTGTAAGTCATTTCTATTTCTCTAATACATTTTACTCTCTATAATTTATATCTCCTTAGCTAAGAAACTAGTTTTTTTCTGAAAGTTGCTATTCTGTTTTACCATGGACCCCATGGAGAAATTTCTTTAGACAGTTCCTTGGATTTTTGTGGGTGCATTCAGGTCAGTGACTGTTACTTTGTTTATGATAAAGATATTCTTTGTAAGTAAAAAGACCAGACCGTTTTTATATTTCCCATTAACTTCCTGCCCTCAGCTCTATTTCACAAGAAATTCTGCTTTTAAAAACCCAAGATCTGATAAAAACTAGGTAAGAACTTTTACAGTTACTATGTATTTAATTTCCTCTCTTTATTCCTTTTATTTATTCCTCGTCTTTATTCTGATGTAAAGAGATAATTTTGTGTGAAGAAAATTGGCTCCACCATGCAGCTCTCTATGTACACTGAAAAAAAAATCCTTCTTTCCCTATATAAGACAAGGAAGATACTATTCAGAAGGAAGGTAGTACTTGACAACACCAGTAGTAGTCTGAAACTGATCAGTAGGTCAGCTGCCCTCATTCAGGCTAAGCAGAGGGGCCTATGGGTTACTTTGTAACATTGTCATATTTCAAAAGAGGAAATTGTCATCTTCAAAAAGGAATCATCAGTTCAAGGTTAGAGTCAGAGAGTAGGAGAATTTTCCCTAACTGGAATTATCAACACAAGAATATTCATCGCAGTTCTTTGTTTTGAAAGAAAGCAAAGGAAAGAAGAAAGTGTACAGAAAGAAGGGGTAGGAACAAACAGTGGTTCCAGGGAGAGTTCTTTGGGGTAACAGGAAGGCTGCAAAGCAGATGGGAAGATGAGAGCCAGGAAACTATGTTCAGCACTGTACCACTCCCTCCTATAATTATCTCTCCTTTTACTAGGAAAGGCAGTGAAGGCCCTAGGTACTGATTACATTAACCTGTATGCTTGTCTTTAGATTTCTGTACTTAGACTAACTTTCTAGTACCTCCTCCAAACACTGTTTCTCCTATCATGTTTCTGTTAGTATGTTCTTGCTGTTTTCTGTTTTATGTAATGGTTACCAAATAATGAGTAGCAGAGCTTAGTATATAGTTCACACTCAAGGTATGACCTTTGCCTTGATTACCACATATTAGGTCATATATTCTTTAAAGAACTGGTTGATTCTTTGGTAGCTTGTTCACCTCTTCATCTTTTACTGATTATTTTCCTTATGACTATTAATAAGGTGCTTGTATCCATCTTGTAGTTTCCCTTTTTCCTTGAGTTGGTCCTCTTATTACATGTGTGTGTGTGTGTGTGTGTGTGTGTATATATATAAATTTCTGACTGTCCTATCTAGATCAGTCACTTACCGAGACACCTTCTAAGTCCTGACTCTGCTTCTGGCTACATTCAATGGTCTCTCTGGTCTCTGTGCAGTCTTGATTCTGTAAAACCTTCATTCAACTTGTGCTCTACATGATTTAGACCTTCCACATGTGCATAGTCACTATTGTATTCAGTCCTGGTCCACAAGATCTCAGTTTACCCTTTGATACAGAGAGCAACTTGTCACTCTCTAATTTGGTTGTATGTCTCCACCATGGCACAGTGAACTCTTCAACTTTCACAGGAAATATTATTATGCTGGATGGTTCAGTATGACAGCATACATGGTAGATCAAAAAAAGTGAACACAACCTGCACGAAATAGGTGTTATGTCCCAGATCATAGTTAATGGCAAGCTAAACTATGGTTTCTTTTCAGTGTTCCCTTTAACAGTTTTTGTCTTTAGCAGATCCTCCATAAAAATCTTTGTAAGAATTCCTTCAGAATTAATAGAACTCTGTATTTTAGTAGTCTTACAGACTACAAGGAGGCTTCTATTTCCAATTTCTTTTTTTCTTTAGTTTTTTTCTCCTTGTAGTATGGTTTTATATTGTGCTGGAATAGTGGGTATGTCCAGAGTGACTGTATTCCCTCTTTCAAACAATTCCCTTCTCTTACTTGTGCTTGTGTGCATCTAACCTATATTTTGTTCTTCAAAAAACCAAAAACCCCAAATATATAAATATAATGTTAGGCACCCTAAATTGAATTCTTCAATTACTGTATAAACATCGGATTCTACCAGTAGTCCTGCTCCAAGATTCTTGTTCTGCTGCAGGATAGATACCAGAGAGTCTGGCACACATAGAGTACTCGGCATTGGTTATTCCTTCAACTCTTGAATGTTTGTTAATGTCCCTTGACTAAATGATTAATGACACTGAGTCTGTTCCAGTAGGAAGCTTAAACTGTTTATGATTTATTTCCTTTACACCCACTCAACCTTAAGTTTCTGTCTGCTTTGACATCATATTATCAACAGCTCAGAGTGTACATACAGAAAATACAACTTTAAATGGGAAAGCTAACTCTTCTCTACTTTCTCACTGTGAGGGCTTCATGGGCATGATCATAAAGGACAAGAGGAGGTTTTAGGAGGCAGAATTATCAGCATATGATGGGCAGTCCTCAACAGAAGCCTTGATATAACTTAGTGAATACATACTGGCTGTTCCTCAATGGATCAAAATCAAAGAGTGATTTCCTCTTTAAAAAGTATCGAAATGCATACATTTCTAGGTAACTGGAAGAACAATACATCAGTCTTGTGACTGAGCTGGATAACATTGGGTTCATATGTGAAGGTTATGTCTATATTCTGACCTGCAAGGCCCTGTTATTCAAACCCTGCCTATGTCTTACAAAAACACTGATCCTTATCCATTATAACTACTCTGTCAGAATGAGCACATCAGCTAATAAAGTACAGACATTTTAAGACATAACAAACATGCAGTCCCAGAAAAGTAGTTGTGCTGGTTTTGGGTGTGACAGAGTTAATTTTCTTCACTGTAGCTGGTACATTGATGCTTTAGTAGCAGCTAAGTGTCGCTCCTAGCACCTATACTAGTTAGGGACCTTTCCAGCTTCACATGTTCTGCCACATGCACAAGAAGCCAGGAGGGGAGGGGACACAGCCAAGACAGCTGATCCAAACTGGCCAATGGGATATTCCATACCACATGATGTCATGACCAGTATATTAACTTGGGGAGTTGGCCAGGAGGGGAGTCACTGGAGTTCGGGGACTGGCAGCTGGGGTCAGTGGGTGGTGAGAGGTTG